>CATIWF010074028.1:0-124164 GCA_949630135.1 Balakata baccata
TATAACATGAGTTATGGCTAAATGAATCAAGACTGTTCCATAAAATTTCAGCAAGATCACAAATACCATAGTTCACCAAAAATTAGATTAAATTCATAGACATTCTCAATAGTCATAAATCATCATAATTATTATTTCCAACATCAATATTATGCCAATCATCATCTCAAGATATAACAACCACCATTTCAAAAATGCAAATGACATGAATTTAAGAATAAACATGCATATATGTGCTAACCTCAAATGGAGCCTCAAAAACTTTAAGCCCTCAAGCTTGGTCTTCCCTTTGGGGGTTACCACCACCCTCTATATCACCTAACAAGACATCAACATGCCTCTTTTAGGCCAAAAAACAAACATATGTAATATAACTCTACTCTCTAAACATAAACTCAACTTTAACTATCAAACTATCTCTTTTAATTCAAAATCCATGTCAAGTGTCTTCTTTAACTAATTTAGAACCTAAAAGAAAGAGTTTTAACTCTTCAAAACCATAGCTTGACTAAAGAACTAACTCATATGAAATGGGTCTCCACCAAGCCCAAAAATGGTAGAAAACAAGAGAAAAGAAGAAGACAAGATGATTTTTAGCTTCACTTACTTCTTCCTTTACCAAAGATCATGTGGATTTGAGTGTTTAGCTTCTTCCTTTCTTCTTTCTCCAAGAAAATGACTTCTTTAGCTCCAACAACTTCCTCTTTCTTCTTTTCTAAAAGGTTTTAGGCTATATAAGTGATTTTTCCTTTAGTTTTTGGTGATTTTGGCTTCCTTTGAGTGAAAGAAGGTAGAAAAATAGAGGGGTGAAGAGGGAGCACGAATTTGGGTAGAAAAGTTAGGGTTTAGATGCCTAATGGCATATTAACTAATAATGATTGTAATTAGAATGTGAGAAATAATACGTGGTTGATTGATTATGTTTATGAGCTATAGACAACAAGTATGAGGTATGATTGTGAAATAAGGTTTAGGATGCGAAACACACCTAGAATCGATAATGTGGAAGTTGTAAACGGTAATCTAGACTTAATGAGATTGTGATTTTTATAGGGATAGACTGTAATTGTCCTTTACACCCTTAATATTAGTTGAAACGTAAATAAGCATAATTATGAGAAATTATGGTAAATATGGTTTCAATAGTGTTGGTAAGTTATTAAGAGAAGATGATAAAGATTAATGTGCCAAAAGCTCATAATGAATGGCTATGAGTCAATTATGAATGTAAATACATGCTAGAATAATTGATTATTGAAAGATAATTTGGCATGACAAGGCATAGACTAGTATCTAAAATGCGATTACTGATATAGAACATCTTGAAAGTAATGAAAGGATATACTAGACTTAACTTAGTAATTGAATATCTAATTGGTGGATTGGCATAAATTAAGTTAGAAGAATAAGTAATAAATGAGTTATTTGAAATTTCATTGTGTTTCTTATATTGTTAGTTTATGAATGTTTGAGCGCATGAATAAGGGCTATTAGTTAAATGTGGAGGCTTAATGCTAATATTGTGATTTATAAGCTTGTGGATGCATAAGTGCAAATATGACATTCAAAGTGTTGAAGTGAGTTGAATAAAAGAGGTAAGTCCCTAACTTGTGAAGTTAGTGACTTAAAAAGGGTATGAGGTTATTTTTTGATATATATATATATATATATATATATATGTCATACTTGGATCAATGAATTATAATTGAATAATGGATGATTGAGGCATGTTTCAGCATGTTTTGTAATGAATGTTGATAATTTGGAGTGGCAATTGGACTACCAGTAAACCCTGGCATGTGTATGACTTATGTGCTTCATTTGGTGTTAAAAATATGTGAAACACCCGGATTCAAAGCTTGGTTCATGCCTATACATCAAGAGACACAAAGTGGACAAATTGGTTTGCAACTAGTGTTACTACCAAGGTCACATCCGTGACACACTAAGTCCCTAATTTAGTAAGATAACATGGTTTTTATGCTATAAATACATGAATAAAGTATGCACACACATATTACATAATAATGTATAATAGAATATAATGTATACATATGATTATGTACATGAGTATGCCATGGATACATAGTAGTGAGCACGAATATACTTTGTATTCCCAAATTTATGATGCATGAAGATAATATGTGAACAAATGATGAGAATAACCGGTTAATAATCCATATTGTCCAATCTTGACATGGGGACTAATATAGGATGGATGGTATACCATTAAGGTTTGAACGGTACTATAAATTCGTATTATCCTAATCTTAAAGCTTGAGCCTTCGAAAGGTTAATGCTTAAATGGGTAATTGAAATGCACTCGAGTCTCTGAAAGATCAATGTGTTAACCGATAGACAAAATATAATAGATGCTGTAACAATTCATCTACACTTTTAGAACTACCAAACGATTAAATTCTCTGACAGTTCATGTATATTACTGAAACCTCAAATTTAAAAGATAATGGGCCGTAAGTATAAAAAGGAAATAATAAGTCAGTTATACTTTGTAATATAGAATATGGAAATTTGAATATATGGAAGTGTATTGTGTCACAATATGTATGGTGCTCGATATGGTTTGTGGCTAGCATAATGCTATGCACACAATATATAATGAGCACCATGGTACAATCACGGTACAAGACACTAACATGATTTCTCAATAAAGCATAATTTGAGATTTATATGTCATGATTTAATATTATTGTTTGTTATCATTTCCATGTTTGCACTAATATGCTATGAGTAGTTTAATATGTGAATTTTTATACATATGGATAATGGAGCCAATAGATAATAGATATAATAGTTGATAGCAAGAAGCCCGAGTCTATATAGAGAAGACTATAAATCCAGATTTAGAGTGGATTCATATTCCTATCATGTATTTATTTTAGCATTCATGAATTATATCTATTATTTTAATGATCATGTGATAAGTTGTAATAATAGCTTATCTAGACATTGGCATGATACGTAAGCTAAAGGCTTGAGATGCCCGGACCAGTAAATGATTTATGTCAGACAGGTAAAAAAAAAAAACTAATATCACCTTGAGGTGATTTATATATTTTAATTTTCCATATATGAATTCATTGCACTAATGTCCACATATTGCAAACGACAAAACCTTATAATGGAAATTACAAAGGGCAAATTAGTACTTTTAGAATCCGGACTTCATATATAAAAAGTGCTAACCTGCATGCTAGTGGTCGATTAGTCTATAAATCAAAAGATGGTCCAGTACCTGCATGATTGGAGGATTAAGTTAATTGATCTCAACCAAAAGAATATAAAAAAAAAAAAAAACATATCCCTAATTTAATTTCTTTTATATCTCAATCTCATCAAGAAATCAAACATCTTCATGAATACGCATAACAAATCTCGAAAATTGACCCACTAAGGTTAATTTAGGGAAAAAAAAATCAGAGAAGATAAAAGCCAATTCTAGGGAAAAAAAATCACTAATCTAGAAAGCATAGCAAAATACGAGTTCTTCATTGAGAAAATCTTATAGGAGTATAAGATCAATCAACCTTATCGGTAAAAGAGAAAGAAAACTTTAAATTGCCTATTACAGAAGTAAATTCACAAAAGTGTTGTTAAAGTAAATTTTCAAATGGAAAGATTGAGAAAGGGCATCTGGTATCATTTCTTTAAAAGGAAATAAAGACATTGTTGGTATTTTTTAATTGATTAACGAAATATTTAATTAAAAAATAATGAATAATTTTTTTAGTTAATCGAATCAAATCTGATAAATTTTATAATGAATTTTTAAAATAAAAAAAATTAACTAATATATTTAATCAAATTTATAGGAATTTATCCATTAGTATCCTTTTATTTATGATAAAATTACGCCAATTCTTTTTGAAATTATTTTATTAAAAATATTATTTCTTTAAGAATTTCATTTTTACATTTTAATCTTTTAAAAATATATATATATATATATATTTTTAAATTTACAACAAATCTTATATTTTATGTTTCAAATATGTTATTTTATTTTGGAAAATTTACACTTGTACTCCTCTTAGGTTTAAAAATTATAAGATTTACCCTATCTTTTTATCATATTATACTAATACATCATTCCGTTAGATTTTTTGTTAGAAATACGTTAAATTGTAGTGACATGACAAAAAAATTACTATTTACCCCTCAAGTTTGATTTATTATATTAATATTTCATGCAAGTATAATCTATTGTGCTATTTACCTTTTGAAATTTAACTTATTGTAATGTACCCCCTTGAATAAAAGAAAATATTCTTTATGGCTATCCATAAATATTTTAAAATTTAATAAAAAAACTATATAGTTTAATAGAAATAAAATAAAAAAAGCAAATTATATAATTTTTAAAACTTAGTGATACTAGTGTAATATGTCAAATTTCAAATAGTAAATAATAATTTTCTCTTTTATTTTTTTGGTTCATTAGGAGGTTCGGTAGGTCGTGAATAACATAACAGAAATAATTATTTCTTTTTACATATTATAAATGTGTTAAATTCTTACTAATATTAGTAGACGATAAAAAAAAAATATATGTTATTTTGTTTTAATAATTAAAAACCCTAATTCAACATTTAGAAATTCCTAAATTAAAATTTTTAATTTTATTTGATTGAATTGAAAATTGATTTTTTAAATCAAATGACAAAAAGAACTCCAGCTGCAGTTCTGCACTAACCCAAAGTGCAATTATGATCTGTTTAAAAAATTCAGTTAAAATCGAATAAGTCAAATAAACTGAATCAAAATTCAATGTGGATTTATTAAATGAAGTTAGATTTACAAAACTAATTTGATCCATTAGGTGCTGACTTATGGGTTGCAATTCGTGGGAGTAGGTCATATTTGCATCATATATTCATAACACGATAAAAGTGAATATGAACACAATACAATAAGTTAATTGTATCTAAAATTCAAATATGAAAATGACAAACTTAATAATCGAGTTAACACAACACTACTTCGAGTTAAATTTGTTAATCCAATACGACACGATACGTTTAACACATCAAATTAGAATAATACGATATAAATAATGTGTATATGAGTTATAATGTATCGGATTAAATATGTTAATCCAATATGACAAAAATTATTAACGGATTAAATATGTTTTATTTTTGATATTAACATATCAATCGGCAATATAATACAATAATTTTTATATATTCGGATTGACATAATTATAACACAAATACTATAAATTTTAAAGCTAATTTATAAATTTGGTATTGAATTCATATTGTATTATCTTATGCGCGTTTATTATTGGGGTGCTGTGTCATGGAAGGGCTAAAATGACTCCTTCGAATTTAAAAGCAAAATATGGCAATCAGGAAGAACAATTCAAAGTTGCATTGTAAGAAATTTCTATTGAGTTGAATTATCTTCACATTTAGATTGGATTATTTTTAAACGGATCTAGAAATTTTTTTTTTTGTCAATAGAAGCAAACTTAATTTAATATAAATAATAAATTAAAATTTATATAAAAACAATTAATATAATATAAATTACTATATAATTAATTACTTTCTTAAGCAAGATAAAATTTTCAAACATAAAAAAAAATAATTGGAATTAGTTCAATTTGTATACCTATTATGAAATAATCATAGCAAATGTGGGAGGTCATAAGCATATACAAGAAATGTATTATATATAAGAAAATGAATAATAGTCCTATAAATATATGAAATCACTCAAATATCAAATAATATGTAATTTCTGAGATAATTGAAAAATATGTAAAAAAGAAAAAAAATTAAAACATTTGAAAACTAAAGTAAGAAAATATGAATTTTCAATGTAACAAGTTTTATCTTTTTCTATTTTTGCACTTGGTCCATCCAACACCAAAATAAAGAGTGAGGAAAAGCCAAAATTATGAGTTTGATATACAGTAGAAAGAAAAGAAAGTAAGAAAAAAAATAGAAAAAGGTGCGTGAAGAAAAGAGAGGTTTTGAAAAAAATAAGAACAAAAAAGTAAAATACTCTTTTATTTTTAATTTTTTAATATCTTACTATATAAAATAAATAAAATTAAAATTGACTTTTTCAATATATAAAAAATTTTTGTAAAGCCGGCGCTAAGAAATATTTTAGTGCCTCCATTGTAAGATGGTCCCAGGATTATTTGAGGGTAGGAATATTTTGGGTTAATTTTTTCTTTTTAAGAAATCTCAGTATAAATAATTAAAAATTAATATAATTTATTTTATTTTAATAGAATGATTAAAACCTTTTTCAAGTCTCTAAAATTATAACGGGTTATTTGATGATTCTGTCCCTAAACTATATCCTCTTTAAGTGCTAATCAAATGTTGTAACTTGATCCCTTTTAGATGTTATTTTAGCATAATCATATTGATTAAAAAAAAAAAATGTAGACGAGTGCTACCAATAATTTTTTATACACTTTCCATTATATACATGGCAATAAAAATAAAATATGTATCTTACCAATTAAAAAATGAAACTTGTTAACTACTGTTGAAGTTTTTTTATTTGCAAGCATTGTAAGTAAAACTACAATTTTACTACTTTTCTTTTACTTGTGTTATTTCAATTAATGTAAACTTATAAATTTGTTATATCTTTCTCTTTATTATTTTATTCTGTAGCATTTCTGGAACAATATCTACAAGTCTTATGCACTTCTTTTCTATTAATTAAATATTTAATAGGCAAAATAGAAATAGAGAAAAAACCTATGAATAATAATAATTCATTAAAAAACATTAAAATGCTCTGCTGTGTCTCTTGAGTTGGAAATTATCCTTTATATTTGTTTTCTATTGTGTATCGTTACTTGCCGTCTTTCCCTCCTAATCTAAACCTGTAAAATTAAAAGTTTATTCATATACTAAACCTGTAATAACAGGTAACAAGTTTCATTTTAAAGTGAAAACACACACGTTCTATTATTTATTGGATGTGTATAATGAGAAATTGTTGGTAGTACTCCTCAAAAATATAATAAACCTGATCGATTACTTGTATCCTAGGGGGCATTAATGGTCTCAAGTTTGAAATCCTTGTGGAACCAAAAAAAATTGACACAGAACTCTTTGGCAAACTCTATAATTCTGTCCTAATTTTTCATCATTTGGCTTCTATACTTTTATTTTACGATTTGAGCTGATGTACTATCAATTTATTAACAAATGAATCCTATTTGATAATATCAAATGAAAGGAATCCAGAAATGCATTGGCAGACAGAACTCTTTGGTGCTTATTTTCATGTAGAGAAGCACAAGTATACATGTATATTAGAGATACAATGCTTTCTTAGTAGTAAAAACATGAAAACTTGTTTACAGATAGGGGTGGGTACTAACTTTCTGTTTAATTATTTATTCAG
The DNA here is from genome assembly GCA_949630135.1 of Balakata baccata. NCBI lineage: Eukaryota > Viridiplantae > Streptophyta > Magnoliopsida > Malpighiales > Euphorbiaceae > Balakata > Balakata baccata. Next base: position 7,405 of record CATIWF010074028.1, read on the forward strand.
TCACACAAAGCTTCATGCAATTTAATGCCGATTCCCACGTCCAGAATGCAGCTGATATGTCCTGCTGGGGACAACTTGAAGAACACCTGGTTGTCCTGCAAAAACAATATTATCCAAGAATTGAGTTCTTCTAAATTCAGATATTTAGAGATGTTTTGAGCCAATATCCATTAACCAAAATTCCCAGTCTTAGTTAGAAAAAAACAAATGATTGTTTTAGGGTTATTAATATAAATGGTACCAATTTTATCATTATATTGCAAATTGGAAAGAAAATTTTCAATTGTTACAAATTGGTACTAAAACTTTTGAAAATGTTACAATTTGGTAGCCAAGTCTAATTTCGGTGAAAAGAAGATAATGTGGCAACTAGTCAGCATGTTATTTCACCAGAAATTGTATTTTCTAACTGTTATGTCATCTTTTTGACCGCAAATTGGACTTGGTACCAAATTGTAAAAATTTTGTACTAATTAGCAACAATTAAAAATTTTGATATTATGATAAGAATTGGTATGTCAATGTATCGTAAGCGCAATACTTTTACACTTGAAATCAACTTGTTATTGAAAAAAAAAAGACTTCGGCAATTGAGCAGATAGAACTATTGAGAATCTCTTCAATTTGAGGGGGTCTATCTACCAAAGTCAATGATAAGAACATAAAATGTAATAAATTAGCATAAATATTTTGTGATCTATCAGGAATATTATTAGGTATAATCAATTAATCAAAACATCGTTCTTGAATTCCAATTCTACAACCATATTTGCTAGATCACAAAATAATAAAATCAACATTTCAATTTCCACTTTCAGATTGCAGCAAATAACATATAATTCGATTGAAAAACAGGAGATTCTTACTTGAGATCCGCTCAACCTGCTCAGGGGTGAGCCTAGCTGAGAAACCACTAGCAGCCGTGTTATAGCTATAAACCAAGGCCTCCTTGGCAGCCTCATCACTTGAATAACAAAATCACATTAAAAAAAAATATATATCCGATCAATAAACACGAAAATGTTTGTATCAAATTGGAACCTTGGTACCAAAACTTCGAAAGTTTGAGTTTCAAATCACTCAGCAAATTCTGTTGCTACATCAGCAAATCTGTGTACTATAATCTGAAACAAACTCCAAAACTACTCCAAAGTTTTTGGTACTAATTTGATAAAAAAAAGTTTTATTAATACATATGCCAAAAATTTTGGTACCATTATTTCATTTTACCCCAGAAATATCAATTCAAATCAGCAAATTGAGGTGCGAAAGCAGTAAACCCTACCTTCCGAGGACAGAGGCGAGGGTGCGGAGATGATAAGCCTCAGGCTGCTCATCCTGGCGCCTCTCGGTGTAAACGATATGAACGGCGGCTCCGGAGGAGTCAACTGCCGGAGCCGTAGGAGCCAAAGATTCGGCCATTTTGAAGAGAAAGATAAGGAAAAAGAAGGAAATCGAAGAGATTAGGGTCCTCTGCATATCTGATTGATTGTATGAGTTTCCTTCTTATATAGAAATTGGCGTAGATAGTGTTAGGAAGGGAGAAAAGATTGTAAACATTTACGACTTGCTGGATTTGAAGAAGCTTAATATTTAAGTTAAAAAAAATAAATAATAATTTTATATTTACGAGGAAGAAAAGGAGAAAGTGACGTTGCGTTGGAGAGTCCGCGTTTTGATCTCTATGCTTGGCCTGCTCTTCTCTCGCCATCTGTTTTTCGACTTATATTGTTTTAGATTTAATTTTATTAGCGGTTACTTATCATAAAATTATAAAAATATTTTATATTTTTTTATTTAAATAATTTTTATTTATAGACAATTAAAAATTTTGTGTGACAGCTAATTTAGGACTGAATCATCTGCCTAGCAATTGACATAATATCTACTCCAATAAATTTTTATTTGCCTATTAGTCAAAATTGACTTAAATAATAGAAAAATAAGATTTTATTATTTTTTTAATGAAAAAATAAATTATAACTTTCTAGAATTAAAATAAAATTCCGTAACCGCTGATAAACTAACCCGTTGTTTTATCTTTAATTTCTCCTCCTTTGTTGCTATATTTTTTTTAATTTTATCTTTTTATTTTCTTTTTCGTTTTCATTTTTCTATTTATTTACAGAATTCAACTATTAAATAATTATTTTGATTATTTTTTACATGGAAGAAGTCTAGAATAATCGTAATATGCTTCATAAAAATAAATCAATGCAATTTAACAATTCAATTGATATTTAATTATACCCCGTAAGATCAGCGAAATATATTGACATTGTCGTATGTTAAGTTTTGCTAAGTATACAAGGTTTTTATTTTTAAAGAATGTTGGAAAAATTGTGATTATAAGCCATTTTGAGAAATAATTTTGGTGGGTTCTATAACTCGGTTTTGAAGAGAACTATGAATTAATATATTTATATATTCAAAATGAATAATGTATGAATAGAAATTGAAGTTAAAAGCAAGCTTATTATTAAAAAAAATATAAAGAGAGAAAATAAAAGTAAGAGTTGTTTCACATCACTAAAATATAAAGTTGGACTTGTATTTATATAGTAAGATGTATTTTTACATGAGTAAAAAAGTAGTATGAAAGACTATCGCTCTCTTAGGCGCAAGGGGATGTAAATCCATAATCCGAAATAGGCAAATATGTGGGTGCTCAACTTGCATACACGAATATCTACAAAAATCTCATGGTCCAAACCAATTCTAATTTTTACATTTTTTATTTCTGAAGATTAAAGAGACACGGTGGTGTCATTGTGTGTACACAATGTGGATTCCACACTGCCATATTTCTAATATGCCTGTGTCGTTAGATAATCCACACATTTGTCTTTTAAGATTCTTGTCTTTTGAAATTTCATTTTCTGACGTTTTAAAGATTAAATTTATTATTATTTGAATGTTACAAAAAGATTATTGGTAGCTTTTGAAAAAATTAATCACAATTAATTTTATGTTTCCTCCATCTAATATAAATAGAAATTCTTGACTTTTGCTGAAAAGAGTTTTTTCAAGTTGGATTTTTGCTCTTTTTGGGAAATCTTTTTCTTCAATTTTCTTTTCAAAGTGATAGCGCGAATAATATATAATCAGTTCACTGTAAGTGAATGTTGCGCGTTCAACATCTACTTGATATCTGTTGTATCCTGAAAGACAAATATTGATTTTTCCAAACACCGGTAATAGAGAACAAATTTATCTTAAAGATACTGTGTGAAACACAAATCTCAGATTTGTTATATCTTCTTATTGTTATTTATTTGAATAATACTCCTATTTTCTAACAAAGAAAAGTGGAGGCATGAAACATATTCCCATTTTACTTTGAGAATTCTCTAATGAAACGTTTCAACTAAAAGAAAGTGGAGAATTATATGATAGCTTTAGAAATTATAATATCTATGAGATATGTTAATTCAACTGACCCACTAATCTCAACATTATCCTTGGGATGTTAAATCAGTTAAAATAATTATTTTGTTGAAGGGAAGTTTGCAAAAATTTCTTTTCTTTTGATATAAGAATGTATGCATCCCTATCTTAAAATTATGCACTTTTGGCCTCTAATTAAAAAAAAAATGCATAGATGACAAAAATTGTTCAGGCTGAGAGATCAAATTCCTGTCCATTAAAGAATAAAATCAATTATTCTCAATGGACAAGATGAGATGGTATGAGTTATTTCTTCCTTAATAAGATGTCTCAAGTTCGAATTCTAGTATATAGCACATTTAAAACTTGAGGGAATGTTTTACTCCCTTAATAGGCATGAACAACGCCAGTTAAGACTAAATAGTAGAACGTAAGACGACAAAAAAAAAAAGATCAAACGCAATTTTTATTTCCCTAATGAATTGAGAGAGAGATGCAAATACCTTCTAGTTCTATGTAGAAGCAGTTCTTATAATTAGTTTTGTACAGTTTTCTAGTGCAGCTTGAGAACATCCATGATATATCTGAATTTATGTGCAGATAATAGCTACTAGTGAATGGAAAGACATCTTAATAAAACCTAAACAAATGAAAAGCAAGCATGGGCACTGCACACGGCAAACGCAAGATCAAAATTGCCATATGAACCTGATTATATAATTTCTGTAGTAATTCTTCAAACAAGGCTGGCCATCGACAATATTTTTGAACCCTATAAAGCATTCTGCTAAACGTACGAAAATCAGCCATCTAGTTCATTTTCAAAGCCTTCCTCAGGTTCCCCTCTCTATTGCAGCTAACATAGGATTGCAAGGTTAAGTAGTGACAACAATGTGATGCAAACAGCCTTCGAGTATGCAAAGTTGCTTGAAGTATGAGATGTGAATACAACACGATAGGATCTCCAAAAGTACAGAGGCGAATCTCAGATTACGATGTCCATATCGCATTCATAGCATGTAACTGACTGAAATCAGTAGACTTCAAGGACATTTTGTAGAGTTCCCTAAGCTTCTCAGTGTCAGGCTTGTTAGATGCTGTGGTCAGCTGGACAGAAGCTGAAGATCTATTTGTATTCGCAGAAAGTGCTGAGGCCAACATATTCTTTAAAAGTGACTGCAAATGATTCCAAAATTTGGTGTGTATCTCCGGATAATCACTTGCAAATGAATGCAAAATTGTTTCAGATACATAGCATCCTTCAAGCATGCAAGATAGAGCTGATTCTAGCATCTGGAACAATAGCTTGACAATCATCAGTATCCATCAATAATTAAGATGACAATTACAGTGCTATTCCAGAAAGAAAACTATAATAGAAAGTTTGAACTCAGATAACAACTTGAGTAAGAGAGCTGTTAACTGTTCTAAATTCTGCATAAGCTGCAGATTTTTTGGTTGCAAGCCCCACACTTCTATTATTTTACAAGACAACTGGCATTTTTCAGTAAGAAAATCAAATAAAAAGGCTTTAAAATAAAGGAGGGGGAAGTTATAGTATTATTGAACTGCACAAGCATTAATCATAGGCTTTGTATGTAGAATTTATTATTCTCAAATAGCATTGACAGGCTATATGCAATGCAACATTCATATTCAAGAACAAAACTAATACTGGCACATACTCATCAGATATAATAGACCGAATGTTTTAGGACATTCAGATATTGCTTTTACTCGAGCCTGCCTAATAAATCCAAATTGGTTTTAAAAGATTCAGATATTGGTAATTGAGACCCTTACAGGGAAAATATCTATGCGTAGCACCTTTCTACTTCAGCGATAAAGGATAAACATACTAAAGGAAATCAACCTATGTCTTTCTTTGAAATTTAAACTTGGATCATCAGATTGAAAATTTTGATTGCCTGCTGCAATTAAAGCAAAAATATAAACTTGGATTTATCAAATTGAAAGATATCAGCTGTCTGCTGCTATTAAAGCAAAAATATGTTCGAGAACATACCGCATTTGAGTGTAAGGCACTAGAGAGACTTAACAAAAGTGCTGATCTCTCTGTAAGAATAGTTAGGTACATGGTGGGATGCGTGGTAGGGCCATAAATGTCTATTGCTTTTTGCCAGTTCCTTTCAGCCAAAGAAGCATATTGCTTTACCCGTTGGATAATGCTGTTTTCACCTTTGGCCAAGTTGCTTTTCTTATGATCCGACTCCAAAAATTTTAAACAGCTATCCCTTTGGTAGCAGGCCAGCTGAAAGTATGCAAATGCAGCTTCCTGTTTGCGTAAAGGACCAAGAGATTCATACACAGACAATGCCTCCCTTATGGCATCATTGGCTGAAATCTCATGCTTTCTCAGTTCTCTTCTGTTTCTCCTGTCACTAGGACTAATATGAATAACTGTTTTATCTTCGAAGGCTCCATTCTCATAAACTTCTGCAGTCATATCTGCTCTTGCCAAAAGCATACCAAGCCTCAGATATGTATGAGCATATTGAGTATAAACTTCAATTTTCAAGTTGTTTGAGACTAAGTTGTCCTCTTCTGTAATAGCATTAAGTTCTGACTTTGCTGCCCCATAGTATCCAAGTGATTCACGGTATTCCAATTTTGCAGTTTGAAGAGCTTGCTTGCAGGCATCCTGGAAGAGTGCATATGATTTGAAACTTTCATACTTTGATGCCATCTCTTCAGCCAACGCACGTCTACCATGGCCCAAATTACAATTGATTAATATTATATTGGAGTGATCAGAAATTTCCCTAAATGCAGCTATGGCATCAGCAAATGCAAGTTCAGCAGTGGTCAACTCTTTTCTTTCAAGCCTTCGTCGACCTAGTTCATTGCAAACCCACCCTATTTTTTTAATAACGGACTGTAGTTCTGCTGTGGCAGTTGGCAGTCCAACCAATGCTTTTCTAGCTTCTTTGTAACAACTTAGAGCAGTAGAAAGACTTTGTTCTGCATCTCTAACACCAAAATCCCTAAGATACTTAAATATACCTCCATTTTTCAATTTAGAATTATCATTTTTCATGGTTTCACTTTGACATAGCACTATAAACCCATCTTCATGTATTTCCAGACCACTAATCTCTCCGCTGTTAGAACTAGAAGGTGCCAAGGAACTCAAGCCATGCTTATCAGCTTCAACCCCAGCAGCTTCAGTTGGGGCATCACCATTTCTATCAAGCTGGAGATATTCACCATTGGAACTCCTATTCTCAGAATCTCCATAAAGTGAGTAAGTGGCACTCTTTGTATGAGATCTTTTACCATGCTTCCTGCCATGGACTACTGACTGCTTATCTCCACTGCTACTGCTAGCACTGCTACCACTGCTAGCCCTGTCACTCTGACAGCTACAATTCACTAAGGAACATGAACTGCAATTCTCAGTATACTTACCCAGCTTCTTTTTTAACCTCTGGACTTCCTTCACAACCTCAGATGACATTCTCAATTCTTTAGCAGAAGGTTTTGTGTCTGATTGTATTGTAAGCTCCTCACTCTTTATGAAATGAAACTCAACATAAACATCTCCAACCAGCGTCCATGCCTTGGCCCAGAAGAGGTAAGTGGAAGAGATTCGCTCAAAAGCAAGAGATTCATCACCAAAGCTGGTTTTTAGTTCCTTTGCACCATCAATATATGATATCATCTTCTCATTTTTGCTATCATATTTTGTTTGGGATGAATATTTAATTACTGAAGAAAGAAACTCCATGTCCTCTAAATGCTTTGGCATTGATCCATAAACAGAACATGCTAATTCTACAACTTTCAGAGTTTGATGCAACTGGTTATCCTCCTTATAAGCTTGTCCTAGAGCCAGATAAGATTCTCCAAGTAGAAGAACAAGTTTCCACAATTTGTGATCTATTTTAGAAGTTGGCAGCCATTCTTGAATATCACAAACTTCAATACAATCAACATCACCACAAGCACAAAGGGAAAAGTTTGTAGATGAATGAGATCTATCATGAATACTACTATCCTCATCAAGCAACTCCACATCAGAACCTTGTAGTTGGCGCATCCATCTGAGAGACTTAATAGCCTGAGAAACATGATGTATTGCAGCTAATTTAGAGGAGATTGGGTCAGCAACAGTTTGAACCACACATGTGGATTCTGGGGATGTTTTACACACTGCAGACTTTTCATCACTGGTAGAAATGGGCAGAGATCCTTCTGAATCATTCGAATCTGTGTTACAAGATGCTATAAACTTTCTGGGAGCAGATACATTTGCCTCCAAAGTCAACTTAACTGAAGCTTCTGATATTGTATGGTAACATTTTCCATCTTCACTTAATCTGCCATCTGGAACTAGCGAAGATTGATTTTCATAAACAACTGACTCAGAGAAACTAGAAGAAGAGTCCAGGGATTCTATTGGAACTGTAACTTCACATTCTACTAAAGGTGATTCAGATGAAAAATTCAATTCCAACTCTTCATCATGATTCAAAAGGAGCCTGGCATATTGTTCATGAGCAAATGCACGTACCACCTGTTTATACAATTGATTTCTAGTTCATGTCCACAACCAAGTATGATGCTGAAAACTTAAAAAAGGTATAGCCAAAAGAGAGGAAATACTAAGAGAACAACACATTCTGCATACCAGATGATCCGGCTCATCCAGGAATTCCAAACATTTTCTGAAGAACCTTGCACACTTGGCCCTACTATTAGGTGCCTATATGTGAAAAATTAATAATTAGCAAAAGCAACATCACAATGTATTAGAAAGTTGGAAACCAATGTAGAATTTTGTAGATGACATACCACAGAAAGTGAAAGCCTGTGAGCAATACGATAAAGGAGGGTTCCCAATGAAAACAAGGAATCATTTCTCCCACTATTCAATAAAGAAGGCAGGGGGCTTGAGCTATCATTGCAATTATTGGAGGGACGGTTCTTGGGAATAATAGAAATATCAAAAAGTTGAATCACATCTTCACCAGCACTTTTATAAAGCTGTAAAAATAAAGCAGAAAACATAGTTCACTAACAAATTTCAGAAAAAAATTCACTTAAAAATATGAAAAGTTAAAGCATTTAATACATGAAAACCAAATTATGTATACCCAATAAGCACCAGGATCTTGCTTGCAGTTTTCTTGAAGGAACCTCAGAACGGAAAGGCCATTTTGCTGGACAACATGAGGATGAAAAGCTGGAGTACCATCTTCAGAGATGCCTTTTAAGAGAAATATATCATCTGTTTTAAGCAGCTCATAACCCTGAACAACTCCATTTTGATGATAACATATGGCTAACTCAGGTACACTTGCCATAACATTGTCAAGCCAGGCTTCAAGCCAAGTTAATGGAGTGACCTGATAAACAGGGGAGGTAAAACAATAAAAACTTTGCCAAGCACAAAGCAGTAAGAAATGTATGGCGTTAGTCATTACCTGCCTTGTTACATCCCATAAGTGCAAGCTGACAGCAACATATTTTTCATTGCTGAACAGAAGCAAGTCACTACCTAACAGCATGCGGAAATTGTGAAATTGCCAAAACAAAACCCTTAAAAATCCATCATTACTGACTCTTTTATTCTTTTCAGATTCTTGTACAGAGCATCTGGGCATTTCACCAACATGTGAAGCCTTTTTCAAAGGATGATGGTCCTTATTTCTCTTATTCTTTTTACTTTCCCAGATATAACCATCTTGTTTGACCTGTGGATACTCTGAAAAATGGTTGTATTCTTTATTCAAAGAGGTGCCATCACTCTGCCCCACAAAATGGGATGTATCAGCCCCAGGAAGTACAGATGAGTTTGATTGCCCCTCTGATGAAGACTGGTGTGTAGGTGGGCAATCACAAGCCTCCATTCTCACAGAATGCATTGCAAAGTTCAAAAACAAAGATTGGTCCACACATTTTGATTGGTTTTTGTGTCTTCTAACCAACTTTTCTCCCTCTTCCACATCAGGCCTGTGCGAAATAACATATTCTAGATGATGAAAGAATTACAGGATAAATAATGAAGTTTCAGTTATAGAGACACAAACCCAGAATTCAGAACAAGAGTTTGTCCAATTCGACGAACTGCAATTGATAATCGAGCTTTAGAATATGGCATTTTGAATATCTGCTTCAGTATGTCAGCAGGAGCAATCACATCTATCTCATCTCCATATTCCACCAAACCAGATACAGCTAGGGCTTCAGATTTCCTAGTAAGATTTGATGAAATGGCATCTCCTTGCCAAGGTAATTCTGCAACATATGATCACAAATTGATAATTTCAAATGTTGAACTTCAAGATAAGGAAACAAATGAAAGAAAATATATGTCATTTTATAATTATGACAAAATCAGATATACAACCAACAATTTAAATTAATCTTGTCAGAATGGGACACTTTAATCTTCAGCTTCAAGAAGCAGAAATCAACTTCAGCATGAAAAACCAGAAAGCCTCAACAAATTCTACAGAAATAATGACAGTATCATTGACCAAAGAGAAGGAATTTAGGCATCACCATTTTTATCCTTCCAGTTATATGTCAGCCATGCCATCACGAGATGATAGAATACATATTAAACTTCACTGATTCCTAAATTAACTCAGTTTTATCTCGTAACCAAACTTCATGATAAAGGCCTAAATCTACATCCTTCCTAGGGACAACAAGCAGCTCAGAATACATCAACCACAATATTACTACAACATAATATGAGAATCATGTTGGTTTTCAAATGCAGTGTAAAAATATAGACCAGCATGATGCAATCTAGAAAACTCAAAGAAAGCCAAATTATAAAACAGAAAACTAATAGATTAAAGGCAACGCAGCACTCAATTGAGACCGTCTCTAATCTCACATTATAAGCTGCATAAATATATTCAGGTCTCACGTAAACAACATGCATAAAGTTTGTTATGTCAACAATATCATAACAATAAAAATAGTTCCATAACTCTCAATTTGCAAGTAATTGAATTTAGTTGTGGAAGTTCAGAACAAGTTTTAACTTTGAACGTGAATCCAAAAGTCAGTTTCTACATCGAAATTTCCAATCCTCAAGTCCCAGCACAAATAGGAATTATCGTTTGTAGTAGCAAACAAGCTCTTTGAGGATTCTCTAATAGTTATCTTAAGCAAATATAGGAACGAATTTGTAGTTTATTTTATACTAATCATTTCTCTTTGGAATTTGTTTTTGGATTAGACAAACAAATGAAGAACCACATCACACAAGTTCTTTGGCATGCAAGATAAACGAAATTAAATTTTCTACTAACGGAATTACATGTGCAGTTTCTAACGCCCACCTTTGTATAGAAATGAAGCAGTTTCCTATAATTACAAATTCTTAAGAACAGACATCCACTCTACTTCAGCAACAAAAGAACATTTCCATTATTCTACGAAAAACCAATTGAAACTCATGCTCTTCAACAGCCTCTCAAAATCAATGCAGATGTACAATAAACACTATAAGTTACACAACTTCAAAAAAAAATTTTTTCCTGAAAAATATAAAAATAAAAAAAGAGCAAAAATAAAAGATTGAGCTAAGAGTATGCATACCTCCAGTAGCCCTAGACTGTACGGCAGCAATAGGAAGAACCTTCTCCGGCAAGTTGGAAACAACCGGAAGCGTATTCAAATCGGTCTCTGTCGGCAGCATCCGGTATCTAGGTGCACTCACCCTACTCGATCGAAGTCACAAATCAAGCACATAAATATGCAAACATACATAAACGCACACACATACACAATAGTAACAGAATAGAAATAGAGAAATTAAGAATTACCTTTGGCGAGAAGGAACTAGAGCGGAATTGAAGGCGTGGAAGGAATTATCGGTGGGAACAGGAATAGTGCCACAGAGAAAACCAACAGGCTTAGGTCTAACAATTTCCAATGTCCCAATGCATTGAAGCTCTCCAGTGCCATCAATGGAGCTCGATGGCGACGGTGGAGATGACGGTTTCTCCATAGATTTTTACTTTGCTAACTTTCTCTTTCCGGTTCAATTCAAAAATCAGTTTGGTAGTTTTGGTTTGAATTTTCCAGTGTTTGTGTTGTTTAGTTGATTGTATACTCTCCTCCCCTCTGGAACTCGCTGGAAGAAGCCAAGAAGGAATTCCATGATTTTTTCTTTTTGAAGAGAAGGGGTCTTCAACGGGCTGGGCTGGGCTGGGCTGGGCCAGGGCCTATTCATTTCCAGTCCATGAGTTAGCCCATACTGAATATATATATTTTTTTAGAAAATTGAGTGACCCTTTTTTAAAACTAATTACCATTATATATCTAATTTATTTCATTAACTAAAAGAGCATTTATGAGTTCTAAATTTCCCGTTATACCGTTCATATCAAATTAAACAAACAAAATCCTATCCCGTGAAATCCATTCATGTTTCCAAAAATAGGCTATCTTCTATCGAATCAGATTTATTTTCTTCTTTAAAAAATTCCATATCTCAATTTGTTGCTGTTGATTGAGTTTCGCCTTTATATTTCTTCATCTTTTTTTCTTCTCTCTTCTGCTCTTCTAATGGGAATCGGATCGTATTGTTAGCACTAGCACTGAACCCAGAGGAATCATCATGGAAGTAGCAGTGGAACACAAAACCACCATGCATGAACTCTCCCCGCAACACATTAGCACTTCCATCGTACAATCTCACTCTGTACATCGAAATAAAAAATATATATAAAGAATCACATACATAGAGGCACTTCAATGACGAAAGGCAATAAGGCTGGGGATTTTGACTAAGGAAATGGAGCGTGCATACCTTGTCCCAAGAAGAGACGAGTAGGTAATTGCTGTGGTTGGAGAAACATAAGTTTGAGATAGAGAAGAAGCCGGTTGGCTAGATTGATGGAACTAGGGTTTTGCGAGAGAGGGAATGAAATTTGAAAACAGAAAGAAATCTGAGAGTTCTACTTTGTATATATCATACATTAGCTGTTATTTATTTAGATTTAAATGTGAACTGATCGCCATATATGTGTAGGAATTCATATTATATACCACCAATATAACTTTAAATAATCTATATGTAACTATTATTTGATAGTTAAATATTCAATACAAAGATAACACATTTTTTTTATTTGAATATATTATATCTTAAAAAAATTGTATTTCTCAATATTAAATCAAATATATGATTAAAACACATTCTTATATTGATTTGGTGTTACAAATTTTAGTTTTATCATTAAAAATAAAATAAATTTGTGCAAGATTTCGTATATAATAATACCAATATAACATGTATATAACAAATATATAACTTGGTTTATGTGAATGAAAATTATTTGTTATTAACATTAATTATGGATAATTTTTATTCATATATAACTTACATATAGCAAGGAAATGACAAATAAAAAATGTATATGACAGTTATTCTAAGTTATTTTAAATAAATTCACATAGTTAATGATTCCTTGATTTTAGGACTTTAAATCAATCAATATTTTAAATTAGGTAATTATTAATTATATTCAAAAAAAATGCAAATGGGTACTATGAGAAAATAAAAACTTTGATGTAGGGAGAATAAGCTATCTTTTATGTTAAAATTATAATGGTAATTACATATAATAATGTAGGAATTTGCGTCAAAAACTCTATATTTTTTCCCCCAAAAAAAATTTTATTTGAGGTGTCAATTTTCATTTGCCAATGCTTATTCCCATTCCTTCATTGTTGGAATTGGAGAAACAATCATCTTTTAGGCAAACAATGTAATGGTAAGAGTTCTAACATGGGTGTATTCAATTAAGATTTTAAAAGATATTTATAGATTTTTTTATGTCAATGATTTTTTACAGAATTTTAAGATTTTTTATGAATTTTACAGAATTTATAAATTTGTCAATAACTTTCATAAACTTTATAAAAAAAAAGTATATTGAAATCTTATGAGAAAATGAAAGACTTCTACAAAAATTTTGTATATATAGAATTATATAAAAAGTTTTTAAAAATTTAATGTTTGTAAAAGCCTGTGACTTTTTGAATAGCACTTTACTTTTATAAAGTATTTATAAATCTTTATAATTTGATTTTCTTGCAATTGGAAAGGAATCATCTTTAACTTCAAAGAAGTTTCAACAGTTTGAAGAACTGAAAGCTTAAATTGCATTGAAGTTTAGATGATATTTCTTAGTTTGGTGTACTTTCCAAAATTAATTTTCCATTTTTAGTATTTTTTAAAAAAAAAATCTATTTTTGGTGAAGTACGCCACTTGAATTGGGCACCCAGTGCACCGAGTGATGCATTGGGTCAAGTGGCGCATCGAGCTATCCCATCATAATTGAATATTATCTTACTTTTATAAAGTTTTTATAAATTCTAATTGAATATCACCTTACTTTTATAGACTTTTTTAAAGTTTTTAAAAATTTTAATTGAATATCACTTTACTTGTATAAACTTTTTTTAAGTCTTTAAAAATCATAATTGAATACTGCATAACTTTTATAGAGTTTTTATAAATTCTAATTGAATACTATTTGACTTTTTAAATCTATTAAAATCTTAATTGAATACACCTCCTAGTCTTGCGTTCAAGATTTAGATATGAAGTATTTGGATATGGGTATGGACCCCACATTTTATCTGTTAATGAGTTTACCCAAAGCAAATTTAGATTATTAGCTAATTAAAAAAAAAAACTTGTCCTATAAGCAGCTATTTTGACTCGAGTTTCATTAATTTCTATGACGAATTGCTCCAATTTTACTGGCTCTTGCTGCAATGACAAGTCTGTTAATAGGGAAAATCTTTATAATTTGATGTTCTTGCAATTGGAAAGGAATCATCTTTAACTTCAAAGAAATTTCAACAATTTGAAGAACTGAAAGCTTAAATTGCATTGAAGTTTAGGAGATATTTCTTAGTTTGGTGTACTTTCTAAAACTAATTCCCCCTTTTTAGTGTATTTTTAAAAAAACTTCAATTTTTGGTGTAGTGCGCCACGTGAATTAGTGTACCTGGTGCGCCAGGTCAAGTGGCACACCGAGCTGTCCCATCCTCCATGCTCCACATGTCGCGTTAACAATTATTCTTAGTGCCCCCACCCCTTCCTGGTAAAATTTTTTTAGCTTTTCTCAGTATAACAATATTAGGGTTACAATTTTTGCATTCAAAAAAAGACATGTGAATCACTTATTCAGAGAATTTATTCTTTCAATAGCTTTTTACCAAATTATGCAAATGTAATACATTTTCAGTCATTCAACAGTAATATATGTGAATAATTGTGTTTGAATATAAACACATCTTCAAACAATAAATTTTGCTCAACTTCATATTCTCTCAAGTTTTATATTTCTCCCCTCCCAATTCACTCACACAAAATTATTGTTAATTTCTTCTTTTACTAGAGATCATTTATTTTTTCTTAGTTAAGCAACATCATATTAAAAGGTTAGTATTTTTTAGTTATTTAAAAATATTTATTAAACATATTATTTGTTGTATTAAATGTTTTAGGATATATGTTGTATTTTAATATTGTATATGTAGAAATCAGACATTTTTTTATGTAAATAAATGATGAAAAATATTAAGATAAATTAGTAAGTAGATAAATTTTGAAAAATAAAATTCTTAAAGTAGATATACATTGAAAATTAAATGTTTTTTTTTGTATATAAAATTTTAGTATTAAATAGCTAAAAATAATTTTGTAAAATTAGCATGGAAATGAGTTAGCATTAGTAGATAAATATTTTTGGCCATTTAAATTTTTTCAGTAATAATAATAATAAATGGTAACTTATTATATCTTTATTATGATAATGAGGTAATAATTTATTTTTATTGAAAATTTATTATATATTCTAAATTAATATTTATTTTTATATGTTTATAGGATATTGTTTGTGATTGTAGAATAAATTGAAATAATAAAAGATTTTAGCAATGAGTAAAGTTTAGTAATTTTAATTGTATAGTTTTGGCATGATGTTTATTTTTTTTTTTTGGTTATTTATTAACTTCATGAGCATAATATTTTTATGATAATTAAATATAGTTGTTAATAATATTAAGATAAATTAGTAGGTACATAAATTTTGACAAATAAAATTCATAAAGAAAATATATGTTGAAAATTAAATGGTTTTTTGGTATATAAAATTTTAGTATTAAATAGTTAAAAATAATTGTGTAAAATTAGTATGGAAATGAATTGGTCTCAGTAGATAAATATTTTTGGCTACTTCTATAATAATAATAATAATAATAATAATAATAATAATAATAATAATAAATGTTAACTTCTTATATCTTTATTATGATAATGGGGTAATAATTTATTTTTATAAGAAATTTATTATATATTCTGAACCAATATCTATTTTTATATGTTTATAGGAGATTGTTTATAATTGTGGGATAAAGTTGAAAAAGTAAAAAATTTTAGTAATAAGTAAAAGTTAGTAATTTTAACATATAAAAATAATAAAATAATAGTAATTTTAGCAATTAGTAAAGGTTAATAATAAAATAATAGTTAGATTATTATTATTATTATTATTATTATGAGTACAATATTTATTGTGGTGATTAAATATAGTTGTTCATAATAAAATAATGATTAGTAGTTGCGATGGTAATAATAAAAATATAGAAATAGTATGTTGTAGCATTTATTGAATTTGTATTATGATTATTGAATTATTTAAATTAATTAATGATAATAGTTAGATTTATAAAGAAAAAAAATCTCAACTTATAATAATAATAGTAATAATAATAAATTGGTAAGATATATATCAGGTCAATGCAACCTCATATTAAAACATTAATTTATAATAAAGTTAATTAATAAGGATTTGTGGTTGTAATAAAAGTAATGAAATTCTAGAAAAAAAAAATAATAATAATTTTGTGTTAGTTGAATTATTATTATTTAGAGTTTTAACTGTTTGAACAATGAAAAAACAGTACGATGCCTTCAATATCGTTTATGGTAATTCATTGGGAGGCGAAATAATTCAGACTCAAGTTTATGTTATTTTTGTGAATGGACATGCAAAAACTATTACTTTATATGAAAAATTATGAATGAAAATTTTATTGTATAAAATTAAAACAACTTTGAACGATGGTAATAATAAAAATACAAAAATAGTATGTTGTAGCATTTATTGAATTTGTATTACGATTATTGAATTAAATTAAATTAATTAGTTATTTATTTAATTAATTAATGATAATAGTTAGATTTACAGAGAAAAAAATCTCAACTTATAATAATAATAGTAATAATAATAAATTGGTAAGATATATATCAGGTCAATGCAACCTCATATTAAAACATTAATTTATAATAAAGTTAATTAATAAGGATTTGTGGTTGTAATAAAAGTAACAAAATTCTAGAAAATAATAATAATAATAATAATAATAATAATAATAATAATAATAATAATAATTTTGTGTTAGTTGAATTATTATTGTTTAGAATTTTAACTGTTTGAACAATGAAAAAACAGTATGATGCCTTTAATATCATTTATGGTAATTCATTGGGAGGCGAGATAATTCAGATTCAACTTTGTGGTATTTTTGTGAATGGACATGCAAAAACTGTTACTTTATATGAAAAATTATGAATGAAAATTTTATTGTATAAAATTAAACAACTTTGAACGATGGTAATAATAAAAATAGTATGTTGTAGCATTTATTGAATTTGTATTACGATTATTGAATTAAATTAAATTAATTAGTTATTTATTTAATTAATTAATGATAATAGTTAGATTTACGGAGAAAAAAATCTCAACTTATAATAATAATAGTAATAATAATAATAAATTGGTAAGATATATATCAGGTCAATGCAACCTCATATTAAAACATTAATTTATAATAAAGTTAATTAATAAGGATTTGTGGTTGTAATAAAAGTAACGAAATTCTAGAAAAATAATAATAATAATAATTTTGTGTTAGTTGAATTATTATTGTTTAGAATTTTAACTGTTTGAATAATGAAAAAACAGTACAATGCTTTCAATATCATTTATGGTAATTTATTGGGAGACAAGATAATTCATACTCAAGTTTGTAGTATTTTTGTGAATGGATATGCAAAAATAGTTATTTTATATGAAAAATTTTGCATGAAAGTTTTATTGTATAAAATAAAAATAAATTTCAACGACGGTAATAATAAAAATATAGAAATAGTATGTTGTAGCAATTATTGAATTTGTATTACGATTATTGAATTAAATTAAATTAATTATTTATTTAATTAATTAATGATAATAGTTAAATTTTTAGTTAGATTTACAGAGAAAAAAAACTCAACTTATAATAATAATAGTAATAATAATAAATTGGTAAGAAATATGTCAGGTCAATGCAACCTCATATTAAAACATTAATTTATAATAAAATTAATTAATAAGGATTTGTGGTTGTAATAAAAGTAACAAAATTTTAGAAATAATAATAATAATTTTGAGTTAGTTAAATTATTATTGTTTAGAATTTTAACTGTTTGAATGGTGAAAAAAACAGTACAACACCTTTAATATCGTTTATGGTAATTCATTGGGAGGCGAGATAATTCAGACTCAAGTTTGTACTACTTTTGTGAATGGACGTGCAAAAACTGTTACTTTATATGAAGAATTATGCATGAAAGTTTTATTGTATAAAATTAAAACAACTTTAAATTTGGATAGTAATACAGTTATCAAATAAATTTTATATCAAACTCCAATGTATAATCAATGTGAAAATTTATTTTTTTCACTTATACAAATATGGAGAGAAAATGAAATTGTATTGATGCATCAAATTGTTAGCCAATTTCCTAACTTACAATTTATTGAATTGTTTATTGAGTTATCTTTTGGTGAGACAATTAAACAACATAATATTGGAAGATATGAATATTCAAATCCAAGTTTTTTTTTGAAATGGGTGGATCTAATCATTATGAAGGTGATTTGAATATGAATGACTCTAAAAATTATAATGATCATGAGGAAGACGAGGATATCAATGATAATGAAAATGAGGAGGATAACACTGATATTGATGAGGATGATGACGAAAATTACTTTGATGAGGATGAAAATGAACAAAAAAATGAATATGATCTGTTGATTGAAAGTGATCATAGAGCCGAATATGTGGCTGATAGAGATCATTGAATACACATAAATAGTCGTGACATAAACGAGATAGAAATAAATAAAAATGTACCAGATGTAGGTATAATCTGGGATTCTTCAAAGGAGTTTCGCATATGAATGAAATTTGATTCAAAGAAAGATGTGAAGGCTGTGGCGAAGGTGTACTGAATGAATGTTATACAACAATTTAAAAGTTGTAAATCAAGACCAACTATAATCATCATTGTTTGCAATATTGGAGAAGGATGCGATTGGAAATTGCGAGCCACACAGAGGAAAAAAACTGATGTTTGGGAGATAACTCAATACAATGGCCTTCACACTTGTACTACTTCTAGAGAATCATATGACCACAGAAATTTTGACTCTGAGTTGATATCAGGTTATATTAAGAGTATGTTGTAGGAGCAACTTGATATTATGGTGAAGGTACTTATTGAAAACATAAGAGACATATTTAACATAATTGCCTTATACAAAAAAGTATAGCATGCAAAGCAAAGAGCTATTGGAGAATTGTTTGGAGATTTGAATGATTCATATTTACACTTATGTGACTTCCTACATAATGCATGCATTAGAAACATAGGTTCTTTTTAGAATGTTGAAGGTGATGCACATATGGTCAATGGTCGTCTTGTTGAAAACGTCTGTATGTTTAAGCGGATGTTTTGGACGTACAAGCCATGTATTGAAGGTTTATATAGAAAGTATAAAGGCGTTCTTTTGATTGCTCAAGTTGTAAAATGGTAATAATAAAATATTACCAATTGTGTTTGCTCTTGTGGAGAAGAAAAATAAAGAAAACTTGGAATACTTCATGGATCTACTACGGTACACTGTTTGTGATAGTCGTAATGATGTATGTATTATTTCTGATCATTATATAGGAATTAAGCATGCAATGACTCAGGAATTATGATGTCAAAGTCCACATAGATATTGCATTTGTTATATTGCCAGTAACTATAATACTAAATTCAAAAATCAAAGTATGAAAAAATTGGTTGAACAAGTTAGTATGTAAATCCGTATAAATTATTTTCATCATTAATTATTTAATATTGAATATAGTAATATATAGGTAACTTGATAACTTTAAAAAATTAAATTTGTTAATGCTAGGTAATATGCACAAAAAGCGAAAATTCAAGAAGTTGATGAAGAGAATTGAAGTGAGGGACCCTGATTCAGTTGTATGATTAGAAAAAATCTCTCAATGCAAATGGGCATTAGCATATGATACCGGATATCGCCATAGTGTGATGACCACAAATTATTCCAAGTCCACTAATTCGATATTGAAGAAAATTAGATCTATGTCTGTTGCCATAATGATGCAGATGTTGTTTGAGAAGCTAATTAAATTATTTGATGAATATTGAGCTAGATATTCACAAGCACTTGTAGATAATTATCAATTCACTCATAAATGCATAGAGATATTGAAATATCGAGTGCAAAAGGCTCATAGTCATCAAGTTAGGTCATATGACAGAGAAAATGATGTATTTGTGATCAAAACACCATATAACAATGAGAGGAGGAAAGGTGATCATAGTTAAACAGTTAAATTGGCACAACAACATGTATATGTGGAAAGTTTCAGCAAAGTAAGATACTATGTTCTCATACCATTGCAGCTTGTATGAAATATAAGATGGATTATACTTAATATATTTCTCCATTTCATACTATGTCTGAGGCGATGGATGTTTGGTCAACTTCTTTTGAACCTCTTGATCACAAGGATTATTGGGTAAAGTCAAATGAATTACTTGTTGTGCCAAATCTTACATGGAAATGCCAAAAAGGGAGACCAAAATCTTCCCGTAGAAAAAATAAGATGGACTGGAAAATACAAGAGGATTAACATATATCTTTTTGTGGTAAATGTGGTCATACGGGTTATAATGCAAGAATATGTACTAAAAATTAGTTATGTGATGTATAATAGATATATTATTTGATGTGTAATAAAACTATTATTTTATGTCCTGTAAACGTATTTATATAAAATATTAATTATTATTTCAATCAATGTATCAATATTTCTTTATGGTAATATCATTGTACAAATACTTATATTTTAAAAATATTTTAGGTATGACATCTTACCAATGTGATTATATAAATCCTATACCATACGATGCTTCATTATTGTATTTACAGTCTCAACACAGATCTCAAATAATTTGGAACAATGAGGTAATAAAAATTACAAGCATTTCACTATAATATTATTTATATGACACTCTAGACCGTGTAATGATACATATTATATGTTTAATTTTTATCATATCGAAAATGAGGTGCTTTACTGCAGACATAGTAGTAGAGTTACGCATATAATAGATAATAATATTCAGACAGATGACCTCATTTTGGAGTTGCTAAGACATACTGGATTTCATGGATTAGTGCAATTATCTTTTTTTCAACTTGATAGGCATTTAATAACTGCACAAGTTGAGAGATGGAGACTACAGATGCATACATTTCATATGCCAGAAGGAGAATGTACAATTACCCTTCAGGAGATAACTATTTTGACTGGTTTACCTATTGATAGTCCCCCTGTTATTGGACAGACCAACGGTGATTAACCATCTATTTGTGAGAGTTTATTAAGAATTAGACCTCCAGTAAATGTAATTAGAGATTCTTCTCTAAAAGTAGGATGACTCATAAACCAATTTGTTGTACTACCTTATGGAGCTAATATGCATACTATTTTATATCATGCGCGTGCACATATTGTACGTATCATCAATGAGTCATTATTAGGTTGCAAAGGCACTGGAAGAATGTCATTAACTTATCTGTCATTTTTAGAGAATTTTGCAAGTATCAACCAGTATAGTTGGGGAGCTGTTACATTGAGTTTTTTATATAGAGAATTGTGCATAGGGCACAGATATCCTCATGTGTCTCAAATTGCATGCGCTTTATTTATATTACAGCTATGGGCATAAGAGAGCTTTTCATTTCTTGCTCCAAGAATAAGGGTAAATGAAATGTCTCATGACGCACCATTAGATCGAAGGTATATAGTTTTCAACTATTAATATTATTCAGTTTATTACTATTGCATCATGAAAACTAAATTTTATTTACTTCATTATATACTAAAATTATTGTAGATGGATCAGTGAGCGGATAGTGCATAAAGCACTTACACATGAGCTTATATAAATCCAATACAGACTACACATTTGTCATTCGGATGAGGTGTGTTTTGTTATCCTATAAATTTTTTTTTTATTTTTTTTATAATTAGATGTGTATTTTATTATCCTTTAAATTTTTTGATTTGCTCTAACGATTAACATTAATGGTATTTAACATCCTATATTTCATTGAATAGATTATATGAGAACCATATACAACATATGTTATTCAATCTTTACTGACCGATTGCTTAAGAGATCGTGATGTATGGAGAACTGTTATTCCACTACCCTGATCGAGTTCTCAGACAGTTTTGCCTATAACAACCAATCTCTCGCCCACTACAATAGACAGAGAAACTTCACTATGTAGTTCTACATAACAACACTGATAGAAATTGGAATGAAAAACATTCAAGATGGATTACATTATGGAACGACAAAGCTCATCATGTGGTCACAGACATACCATCTGATGGTTTACTCCACTACCATTCACAATATATGGAAAGATATCGATGAATTACAAGGAGGTGGATTTCCTATCAAGGTGCTGCTGTTGGTGTATCGGTATGTATATGTTATTAGTGGTGTGTATACCTTAGAACATTCACTTCTTTTTATATATTAAATAATATACCACACTGGACATGTGTATATTTTACATTCATAATAAATAAACATTTAAGTTGTTGATTATATTATGAATGTAGTAGTTAAATATACTATCATAGAGAATTTATTATCAAGTTGATAATAATGAGATAAATATCTATGTTAAAATATAATCTTAAAATATTCATAACCAGAATAGGACAATGAATTGAGCATTTATTGAACCTCTACGTTATCACACGGTTTATTTTGAAAAGAAATCTCATTCTCCATGATATAATGATATCTAGATAAACCAATGGGTTCTTAAAGAGTTAAAGGTACGGAACAGTGATACCTGATAATAACTGCACAGATAGTGCTCGAAATCAATATTTATTATCTTAGTCATAATATATGAGTCATTTATGACTTGAGGTGTCAAGACTGTCTGTTCTTGGGTAGCTGTGGAGGTACTCTTGCCTTGTACAGGGCTATCCATGCTTGGTAATCCGGCTCGAAGTCACCACAGTTAGTCATATAGTGAGACATGAGATTACTAATAGTAGAACTCGTTAGTCATGTAGTGAGATATGAGATTACTAATAGTATGACTTATTACCCTGTAGCACTAGGACAAGATCCTAATGAAGTTGATATTTTAATTCTAATAAAATAAATTCATGGCTATGAGAAATATGACTTTTTCAATGTAAGATTGATATTATTAATTAGATTAATAATGATAAGTTTTATTTTAATTAGAACACATATTATCACTCATTAATATATTGACTAATAGAGTTTGACACGCTGTGACCCTAATCAATATCGGAATCATAACAAGAAGACTTAATATTATGATTTCGATGTTAAATTAATATTTGATATTTTATCGGTAATTAAATGGAGAATTTCGGAATAATACTTAATATGTCTAGGTATACAAGGAATTTGAAAATAGTGTCCGATATTATATTAAGGAATTAATATTATATTTTCATTTCGTTAAAATTATTGACCTTATAAGTTACATCTAAATTAAATTATTTGACTAGTCCATATTTATGATGTAGGAATTAATTTAATTGAGAATCAAATTAGAAATGATCACTTATATTATTTTAGTTAAAATTAATATTGATTAATTTTAACTATTTCTCCTATATATAATTTTAATTAAGATGTTAATTAAAATTATCATAATTTAATTAAACTGTTAATTAAATTAATCATAGTAGTATATTAAAGTAATTATAATAGATAATAGAAGAGAATATTGATTCTATAATTAATGATGGTGGTTAGAAATTGAGCTATGCAATTGTTGCACTATCATTACATCATAAAATAAAATTTAAATTAAAAAAATCAGAAAAAACAAAAAAAAGGTCAACAGAATTAAAATCCACCGCCCCAACCACCACCATTAATCCTTCTGATTGGAAGAAGGATTAAAATGGGGGCGGGGGGTTTGTTCTGGCGCACGAATGGTTCATGGAAAAAAAATTTTTCTCTCAATTTTTTTTCTTTGTTTTAAAGAAGAAATTTAGTGATTATACATTTGAAACTAGTAAAAGAGTTTCATCAAAGGTAACTAAAGTTTTTTGTCTTTTTGTTTGGTTTGTGCACTTGGTGAATTCGGTTCTAAAATATTTGTCTGAACCTTTTAATTTTCTATTTTGTTCTATAAATAATGGGATGACCTTGGAAAATTGGAAATTATCCATAAATGTTACAAAATATGTTTTGCTAAAGTTATAGATAAATGTTTAAAGTTAACATAAAAAATATTATTTCATGTCATGCAATATTTGTAACACCCCTTATCCTTCCGTATACACCATCGTATACCAGACTAATAAGTAATGTTACGGTTTACAAAACCAAATACCAAAATATTTGTAAATAATATAAAATACTATAATATTTTTCTTTTAAGTAGAATAAAATATAAAATAAGAATATATGCAATATAATTCTAAACTTGCTCTCTGTCTATATTCCCTTGTATATGAGTATTTAATTTTTTTTAATCTTTGTAAACATTTCATTTTCCTTATTTTTTATCCTCCAAACTATTTTTCTTCTTTTACTTTCATTTTTCCTTTTTCTTCAAAAATCTATTTTTCTACTTAAAAATTCCTATTAATTCAATAAATGCTTTAAAATTTCAAATAAATTCCTATGATCTCTTTAGCCCATTTTCTTGTATTTTTCATCACTAATTTTACCAAAATAATATTCAATAATTTCTAATAAATTTTTCAATAATTAGGCCAAAAATCCAAAAATTCACCAAAAATATTTCATTCATTCAAAAAATTATCTTCCACTTCCAAACACTTCATTTAACTCCATTTTTATCATTTTATGGCACAAATCCTTCAAAATAAATTTTTAAAAATTCGGCTATGATTATGGGAAATTTCTAAAAATTCCACAAAAATTCTTAAAAATTATTTTCATCAATTTTTCACCATATTCATCTTCCTCAAGTCTCATTCTATTCATTGTCCAGTTTTATTTAATTTTTCCATAATTTTTCTACAGAACCTCAATTCTTCCTTTTTATAAATTCAACATCAAATACACTATCAAACTAAAATTTATTCACAACAATCATTCAAACCAACTTAAATCAATGAAAATTTGAAAGAAAAGTGAAGAAAATCTTACCTCAATTTTTCTTGGAATTTTTGACCAATATTTGATTTTCCTCCAAAAATATTTTCTTCACTACTATTAATTTCTTATACTTTATTAGACTTGAATTATAATAATTTGTGAGAGAAAATTGAAAGAAATTTAAGAAAAAATGCTTCTTGGTCGTGCAAGGGAGGAAGAAGAAGAAGATGATAGGTTTTTTTTATGACGAATTGTTGATTTTTTGACATCTTTTTGACTTTATATAGTTGATTAAAGCTTAATTAATTTTAATTGAACTTAATTCTTACTCCTATTGGTCAATTAAAATTAACCAAAAAGATATTTTGGATTTTATCTAAATTAATCAAAAACAAACTTTGACTTTTTCTACTAACTTTCCAAACTTTTCAATTTAGTACTTGAGCAAATTTATTTTCTTAAATTTCATATACCAAATGACCTTATCTCCTCAAATTGAACATACCAATATTGTCAAAAAAATTTTCACTTCAGAATGGTTTTTTCGATTTTGCAAAATGACCACCAGTACGAAAATTTTGTTTTTTGCGGTTTAGTCATTTTTCTAAATCATGCCCGTAAAAATTCATCTGAAGTCCGATTTCTAAATTATCAATTTTAAAAATCTTAGAATTCAATTGTGATCACCTTGGCATCATTGCGATAGTAAACACATCTCTCAATTGGAATATCGGACTATAAATCTATGCCGGGAACATTATTTATGCAAATCAGAGCCTTTAACCTCTAAATATCTCCATATAACTTCACCTATAGCCTTAAAATATTATTCTCCCCATTATGGTAAGCTTAACTCAAATTTTTACAACTGGACAAAAATTATGTATTCCCGGCCCAGTCCGTTGCCTTGATTTACGTGTATGACAGGAAATTGCAGCGTTTCATCAAATCAACTCAATATTCATATTAAGCGTCATATTATCATATTAAATTAGATTCTTCATGCTCATATGTCCGTATTTAGACTCTGGTCGGTACGCCTCCGTACTGCGATACAAATGACCGCAATACGCGTATACAGTCAGGGTCTATATCGCGGACGTAACAATATTTGATTCCATATTTCGGTAAAATTAAAATTTTTTGAAATCTCTAATTTTGACCGATATCTAGAGCTCATCTTAATTTAAAAATAATGTTCATTGTTTTTCGCTTCCAATAGTATACATATTCTTACTTAATTAAAATAATTAAGATGTAATTAATGTATTTTAATTACATCTTAATTGTGTACATAATTCAGTCTA
This sequence comes from Balakata baccata, assembly GCA_949630135.1. NCBI lineage: Eukaryota > Viridiplantae > Streptophyta > Magnoliopsida > Malpighiales > Euphorbiaceae > Balakata > Balakata baccata. The sequence goes on from CATIWF010074028.1 coordinate 33,671, forward strand.
ATAAATTTTTATATTGACTATAGACCAATACACTTAAGCACCTCTCATTATTAGATACTGCTTATCCTACACAACAGATCGTCACTAGTTCATTAGCGGCACTGCGTGAAGATAGACATAATGTCATACTGCTGCCTCTTCAACCTGCACTAACTCCTGCCCCAATTTTAAAAGAATTGCAACGAGCACGTGCTCTGTTTGAACAATCATCACGTTGTCGCTGACAACAACATAAGAATGTATTTGTCCCTCCATCTCCACCTTATTGTTGTGTGCCTGAGCCTATTTACTTTCATCGGTCTCAGAAGTATCCATCTGGTCCATCTACATCTAGTGAACCATATATGCTTTTCTATAACTATGTTCTCAGCACATGCTTCTTTAACACTAGACTTCTACTCTTCTAGCCCATTTATGAATCCGTATGCTGCCTCCGTATATAATCAACAGATGCATCCTTTGCAGCATTTTGAATTCATTTATACTTAGACGTCTCAGTCACCACTATATTTAATATGTTTTTCCTACATGGGAACAATACTTTCCAGGTGGTGTGGCTAATAACGAATTTGATGATAGTGACGACACCGATGACAATGGTAATGGTGGGAGTAGTGGTGGTCAGATATGAGACTCTAGCTTGATGAATATGAAGAATTGAAGCTAGACGACAAAGAGGACTTAGATCACAAATTTGAAGAACTTGACATTGTGGGACTTGATTGATTTTCTTTCCGTCACAAGAGTTTTTTTTGTATATTTTTCATCACTAAACAAGAAAAATATTCTCGTAATATTTTTTTCATTTATTTGTGAGAAATTATTATATAAAATGTAAATAAATATTATTTGCATTAATTAATATTTTAATTAATTATCTCAAATTTTTAATTCAATTTATAAATTTTATTTATTCGTTAAATAATAGTTAACAATTTTTCAGTACATAACTAGTAACTAATTAACAATTTAATTATGTTATAATAAACTTTTTATATAATAACTCTTAATTACAAGTAAATGTCAAATTATTATTTATCTATAATTGTTTTCCTACAAAATTAATTATTATTATCAACAAAAAATTAATTATTATTAATTTTTAAACAATAATAGTATACTTATGCTACAATATAAAAATTACCAAACATATTCATGCATGAAAAAAAATAATGAATAGTCAAAAAAATTGTAGTTCAGTGTGTTACAAATTTTATATATTCGTTAAATAGTAGTTAATTACATAACTAGTAGCTAATTAATAATTTAATTATGTTATAATAAACTTTTTATATAATAACTCTTAACTATAACTTTTTTCTACAAAATTAATTATTATTACCAATAAAAAATTAATTATTATTAATTTTTAAATGCTACAATCTAAAAATCAACAATTAGCATGAATAGAAAAAAAAAATAACAATCAATATGAATAGAAAAAAAAATAACAATAAGTTGAAAGAAAAAAATCAGTGCGCCACATCAAGAATGCTAGCCCAAAACTACACAAACAACGCCAAATTGAGAATTCTTTTAAAAACTACCCCAAATATGTAAATAATTTCCAAACTACACCAAACTAAGAATTACCCCCAAGTTTAGCATGTAAACTAATAACAGCTCGGCTTAGATCCTTTACATTTACTTGCTGCAGCCTTTGACAAGAAGCATGAAGAAAAATCCACATCTTTCTGCATCTTGATTTGTTTGTTCATTTGAAGAACTACAGTTAGAGGCCCAACGATCGGTATACGAAATGAAGAACAAGAAACTTTAGTTAAGTCATCACAAATGATCAAGCTTTGATACGCCTTAATACAAGGTAAGCTAATAAACGATACCCCCACGTACATGAATAGAACACAGACACAAACTGCAGGGCTAATTTGCCCTCCAATGTCTTCTTCGAGAAACTTGCAGCTAGCTTTGTCTCTGCAGTGAATCTTTGAGCAACCCAACAATGTTGAGAGTTGCTTGCCTTTGTCATATTGGACACTAATGAGCAGCCTATAGCTGTAAAATGTAGTTGAAATGTACTTAATCCAAGCCATGCAAGATGGCACCTTATGCACGTAATATCCTCCGGTAAGGACAAAAGCTAACGTTGTCACTGACAATGGTTGAAGCTAGTTTTGCATCCATGATGGCTGCACCTAAAGCAAGGCCAAGCCCTTGAGAGACCAGCACGTAGCTAAGCAGAACCAATAGAGACAAGAGAAAACCCACTAAATCGGGTTTTAAACCCGCCATCCAATATGCCACAGTGAGAAAAATGGTGGGGAGAATGAGCTCCATTGGCAGGTCTCCTACTATTCGCGACATGAAGTATGAAGAAAGTTTGTACATTCCGGAGGCTCTTTCCTCCATGAAGATAGCTCGTTCTTGTGGAAAGGCAAAGACAGAGTTAAAGGAAGGGAAAACTCCCCAAAAGATTGAAAAAAAGAAAAGGAGACCTAATCGATCCCGAATGTCCCAAAAATCTGAATGCCACCACATTAGGCCTGCTAATAAGGCAGCTGTGATTACTTGGAAGACTCGAAGAGTATTGAACGACTCGTGCTTTCTTTCTTTGAGACTTCTTTGAAGAAGAATGGTGAATTGGTTGAACCATGTGGCTAAGCCAATTCTGTTGCAGCACCGATTTTCTTTGGAAGAATTGCTTCCAATTACAACCGTCTCTTTTGCTGGAGTCAATGTGGTCTCCGTGCAAGCAGCTTTCACCCTTGGGGCTAACAAGCTGTTGAAAGAAGCAACTAGTGATTGCTTTACATTTGGCTTATCTCTTTCGCTTACACCATCAGTATGACGGACACATGTATTAAGATTAATCATACAAGCAAATTAGATAGAATTATCCATGCATGCAGATTATTGTCTTTAAGTCAATGTTTATCTTTATTAACCAAATCCCATATATCAGCACCAAATTTCTGCTAACCTTGACAACTAGTATATGTGAAAATGATGCACAACCAGACAGAAAACCGATACGTTACAAAACATTTCTAAGTCATTGCCATGATGCATGCATGTGCGTCTATGTCAAATCGCTAAGCCAAAAGGAGACTGAAAAATTTCCTTTTTAGCAGAAAATCAGCTTCTCAGTAACAAGTGCAGTTTCTCTGTATGCATAAATCATCCAAATTCATATCATGTATTCTTTATCAGCTAAGAAGACAAAAAACATAAAATTGCTGCAATAACGACAACAAATGTACTAATCATAACCATACTATAGTCAACAATGACTCAAATGTCATTGGATATGTTCACCTAATGGATGAAATTAAGAAATTTGTAGTACAACTTGGAGAAATAATCAAATGATTGAGGAATAACTTCAGATTGTTAGAGCTTTGAAATTGATAGGGGACCAACGCCTGACTCTTTCAAACTAGATCAATGAGACTCTAGGGACCTTTATCTGTTCAGCGATTATGGTCTAGGAAACCAAAAGCCTAAGGTAATTTGCTCAATGTTCATGTATAAATGATGCCTTTCATCCGTTGACAATACCAAAATATTATAGAACCATATTCATCTATAAAATTGTAAAGCTTAATCTATCAGAGACAGCATGAAATACAAATAATGTCTTCTATTTAACCCATAAGCTATAGTGTTTTATATATTTATATATCTAGAATAATTTATATGTTTATTCAAGTTTAATATTAGGGACAAGAAGAGAATACCACGTGGAAGATAGGAAAGCAATCTTTTTTTTTTTTGTTCCCTTAGGAGGCCCAATGGACATAGGATTACAGAATATAAATAATAATTCCTTTACAATCATCGTATTGGTTATGGCAAGAAAACTGGAACCCGAAACTTCTCTAATTCTCACAAATAAGAATAACAATCAAGCCACTTTTGATTGGAAGGAAAGCAATCCTTTAATTATATATGTTTAATCTACAGTATTTAATAAGAATAGGACACAGCTCATAGCATATATAGAATATATAGATTAAGGATAAATATAAAGACAAGTGGAGTTGCTTTATGTTTTTCTTTAGAAGCAAAAAAGTGATCAAATAAAATCAGTTATGAAATATCTCAAGGAAATATCAATACTAAACAAATGGTTAGCTAGTTAAACTATAATTAAGAAACGACACCGTTGGACCCTAAAGGCAATATGACAATAAAAAAAAGGGACAAAATATTTACTGCATATAAGATTTGAAAGAACAAACATTTTTCCTCAAAAAAAAAAAGGAAAAAAGAACAAACATTTTTGTAGGAAACGCACCATAGATTAACAAATTAATAAATTATAGTGATTAGTTTAATGGAGAAAGATTTAGTGATATGTAATAGCACATTAGCACAAGTAATGAGTAGCAAAGCATGGCTAACAAAAGTGACCGATCTTCGTGGTCCGGTGGGAGTCCACTAATGATGGTGTTGCCACTTAGGTTTAGGTCACCACTGCATGTTTTTTTCTTTCCTTATATTTAACATCATAATACTAGCTTCTTTTTTTCTTTTTGCTTTAAGAAATTAAAAAATCAAGATCACTTTACAAACTTTTAAGGGAAGAATTCCTAAAGAAAATGCAAAGCAACCCAACACTCGTAAGTCTCCAAGATATACTAAGTTCAAATTGGAAAAAAGGGGAAGAATAAAGCTTTCAACACTAATAATTTAAAGAAAAAGATCAATTTTCCAAATATCTAAGGTCAAATCTTGAAAAGTGTAATTATGCTTGTGGGTGGCTTTGGATATAAAACTTGGGCGACTCGAGAAATTTTTAGGTGAATCGAGTTTACTATATTATTTATAGACCAATTCAATCATATAATAATATACATTAATTATTTTATTTTTATTGGTTAATGTGAAGACAAAAATAAAACAATTTAATGTATATTATTATACTATTTGGATTGATTTAATAGATCCGGTCCACTTAAGGCCGATTTGAGATTGAGTTTTTTAGAAAAAATTTTATATTTTTAATTGTTTTTTAGTTTTAAATACTGTTTTTAATAAAAATATATAAATAAATATTTTTAAAAAAAATAAATTTAGAAAAAACAGTTTATAAAAAATTTTAAAAAAATTCAATGATAGACTGCAATTCCAAACATCCTTTTCAGAATTTATCCATAAATACACCCCAATTTCTGTGATGCGGAACAAGAAAAGATAGCACGAATAGGAAAATCACTGTTAAAATCACATAGGGATCAAAGAAGTTGGCTGTTATCTATATAATCGATGCGTCACCTCTGACCATAAAGTCACAAATCAAGTTCAAATGCATATTAATTCGTCAACAAGTCTTCTAAATATTGAACAAATGCATGAATAGCAAATTTGGTCATGAAAAGAAGAAAATGATCAATCAATTTGGTAAACAAGATGTTCGAGGTTAAGCAGTCCAATCAATTTGGTAATTTAGTGGACCAAAAACTACGAATCAAGTGATTAATCATCAAGTGTCTTTCATATTGTTATATTCACCAAAATGGAATTTGACCTAAACGGTAGATCTGACGGCACAATCTGTTAGATTATCCCAAGTTGTTTTACTATAACTATACACTACGACCGTAATGGTTTGAACAATTTTTTTTTTCTTTTTTCAGTTAGTTTTTGAAAATAATTATATTTAAAGTTCATTTTTTTATCGAATTTTTACATGGCATTAAAACCAAACAGTATTGTACAGTAATATCTATTACTTTCATGCTCCAGACAGTCTCCTGCTATATTATACTCCATAACGGGTTTAGGCATTAGAGGGAATGTTAGAATATCCCACATTCTTTGGCTATTATTATACATTATTACTTATAATAGCTTAGACAATCTTTTTCCCTTAAACTATTTTTTGGAAGAGTTTGGTCTAGGCCTTTTACATCCATAAATTTATATAAGCAACATGAGTAGAAAGAACCTTGCTAGCTGCTACATATCCATCTATCAATTAACAGCACACAAATAAAAAGTTGAAGACCAAAAATACCTTGAGACAACACAAGCAATTGACACTAATTTTATGCTCTTTTGCTTGAAATAACAGTCTGTCTTGCTCTTAATTATAGGTAGGAATTTTTTTTCACCACCTTAATCTTTAAGGTGGCTTTTTCCTTTTCCAATAAAATTAAATTTGCTTATAAAAAAAAAAATCAAGGGACAATGATGCAAGACCTATCAAGTGCTCATATTAATTAAAAGTAAAACATATGGTTTCTAACGTAACCAATGTTGTCATGAAATAATTTCTCCATGAAGTGTTCATAAAAAATATAGTAATTTAATAAAGATCTATATATACAATTCTCCTTTAATTTATGGAAACCGAATAATATCCAAGTCACACCACCTCTGCAAGGAAATAAAATAATACTCGGCTTTAAAACCCTACCAAAAGAGCGGTGATCTAACCTACCAAAAGGACTGAAAAAGATTTAGATTTTCTTAACTATATTCGGCTATACTTAAAATAATAATTTAACTGATAAATTTTAGCTTAATAGTACTTTGACATAAAGTTTAAAGATTAAATCTCTAGACCTTTTATAGCACAAAAAAAAAAACTACTTTCCCTGCATCAGAATTTCGTAATCATAAGAAAATGATAGAAATTTGATGATAGGTAATAAGATTTTTTTTTTTTTCTGAAAGGAGGTAATAAGAATTTTAAACTTGAGCAATTAGGTAAAATTATGATGAAAACCCACCATGAACTGATTAATTTTCTACCTGATAACGGGCATACCTTATGCCTCTTACTCAGCAAAGGGCTGTAAAGTAAAACAGGATGGCCTGTAAAAAAATATTGGTGTCAGGATCTCCCATCTTTGCATCCGGGATCATGACCAAAGGTGAGGAACTCCTATCTTCACATCGGGGTCAGAACCACGTTACGAACTACGAACATCATAACAGACGGCCTACATGTTGGAAGCGGAAGAGTTTTTTTTTTTATTGAGAAAAGCTCTAAATTTCGGTTAAAATTAGAGATTTCAAAAGTTTTTAATTTAACCAAAATATGCAATCAAATATTGCATGACATATAAACATATTTTGCTTGTTAACCTTAAGTATTTATCCATAACTTTTATAAATCATATTTTGTAACATTTATGAAAAATATCTATTTGTTAAGATCATCTCATGATTTTTAGAACAAAATGGAAAAATAAAAAATTAAGATAAATTTTTTAGAACCGAGTTCATCAATTATACAAACTAAGCAAAAACACCGAAGACTTGAGTTATCTATGATGAAACTCTTTTATTAGTAAAAGATTTATGATCATCAAATATTCTCTTCTATTATTTTTCTTCTCAAGAACAAGAGAAATTTTTCTTATTCTTTTTTTTTTCTTTCTTTCTCTCTTTTTCTTTTTCTTTCTCTCTTCTTTTTTTTTTCTTTCTCACGTTGCTTCTTCTTTTTTCTTCTCAAGAATTTGGTTTTATATCTATATGATAACCAAGATGCCAAAGAGATAGATATTATTTTTTATTAACCAATAGTAACTTAGCAAGTGACAAATTACATTAATGGCACATATTAATGTTATAATGCAAGGTGGAAGAATATGATTTAGCAAGGCGGCAAAAAATGCAATAACGATTTAATGTAAAGTAGCACATAAATAGAGAAGTATGGTGAAAGAAGCATTATCACATAAACTATGGTAATTACTATAATATACCATTGTGGTTAATTTAATTAACAATTTAATTAAATTATGATAATTTTAATTAACACTTTAATTAAAATTATATAGGAGAAATAGTTAAAATTAATCAATATTAATTTTAACTCAAATAATATAAGTGATCATTTCTAATTTAATTCTCAATTAAATTAATCCCCACATCTTAAATATTGACTAGCTAAATAATTTAATTTGAGTGTGATTTATAAGTTAATAATTTTATCGGAATTGAAATATAATATTAACTCATTAATATTATATCAAATATCATTTCCGAATTCCTAGTATACCCAGACACATTAAGTATCCTTCTGAAATTCTCTTTTTAATTACCAATAAAATATTGAATATTAGTTTGACCTCAAAATCATAATATTAAGTCATCTCATTATGATTTCGATATTAATTAGGGTCACAATGTGTCAAACCCTATTGGTCAATATACTAATAAATAATAATTTGTTTTCTGATGAAAATAAAATTTATCGTTATTAGTCTAACTAATAATATCGATCTCACATCGAATAAGTCATATTTTTCCTAGCTGGGATTATATTTTATCAAAACCAAAATATCAACTCTATTAAGATCTTGCCCTGATGTTGTAGGGTAACGAATCTTACTATTGGTAATCTCATGTCTCACTATATAACTAACTGTGGTAACTACGAGCCATATTACCAAGCGTAAATAGTTTAATGCAAGGCAAGAACACATGTACAGCAACCTATGAAAAGACAGTTTTAACACCTCAAGTTAAAGGATTTCGAGTTATAAAGAACTCGTATATTATGACCAAGATAATAACTGTTGACATCGAACACCACATGTGCAGTTATTATCGGGCATCACTATTCGGTACTTTTAACTCTTTAAGAACCCACTGGTTTATCCAGACATCACTATATCATGGAGAATGAGATTCCTCCTCAAAATAAGTTATGTGATAACTTACAGGCTTAATGAATGCCCAATTCACTATCCTTTTCCGGTTATGAACATTTTTTACGATTATCTATTACCAGAGATATCTATCTCATTATTATTAACAACTTGATAATAAATTTTTTGTGGATAATCGATGGGTTGTATATTTTATAGTATAATATAACTACTACATTCATATATAATATAATCAACAACTTGAAAATTTTATTTATTATGAATGTGAAATATACATGTATCCATTATGGTACATTATTTAATATATAAAAAGAAGTTAATGCACTAGGATATATACACCACTGATAACAAACTCTCATTTGCACTAGTGGCATTCACTACAATATCTAAGACTATCTTTTGAAGATGGTGGTCTAACTGTGTCTATGTCATAGGCTTCGTGAATAGATCAGCTGCATTGTCAGTTGATAGAACTTTCTGCAACAAGATATCACCTTGCCTAACTATTTCTCTAATTAAATGATAATGTCAAAGCACATGTTTGAAGTTCTTGTGAGACCTTAGTTCCTTAGACTGTGCAATTGCCCCATTGTTATCACAATATAAAGGAATGAGACTGTGAATAAAAGGAACCCATCTAAATCCATTAGAAAGTTCTTCAACAACATGGCTTCTTTGGTGGCATCTGAGGCTGCAATGTATTCAGCTTATATTGTAGAATCAACAATTGTTATTTGCTTGGAACTTTTCCATATTACTATTGCACCATTCATGGTAAATATATGCCCTGACGTGGACTTCAAATCATCCTTATCTGATTGAAAATAAGAATTTGTGTATCTAACAATACTCAGATCGTCTTCTCCATAAACTAAGAACAAATCTTTAGTCCTTTTCAAGTACTTAAAGATTGCCTTAACTGTTGTCCAGTGTCCTTCACCTAGATCATATTGATACCTGCTAGTTAAGCTAACAACTTCACCTAAATCATACTGATACCTGCTAGTTAAGCTAACAGCAAATGCTATGTCTGGTCTACTACACAACATAGCATATATTAGACTTCTTATGGCTAAAGCATACAATATGTTAGCCATTCGTGCTCTCTCTTCAGGAGTTTTGAGACTCATCTCCTTAACAAGATTCACTCCATATCTCACTGGTATTAATCATCTTTTGGAATTTCCATCTCAAACCTTTTTAGAATCTTTTCCAAATAAAGCTTGGAACAACCCTAACATTCTCTTAGCTCTATCTCGATATAGCTTAATATCAAGAATGTAAGTTGCTTCCCCAAGTCTTTCATAGAAAATGTGGATGATAACCAGACCTTTTTGTCAGTTAAAAAATTAACATCATTACCCATGATTAGAATATCATCAGCATGCAAGACTAAGAAAGCAATCGTGCTCCCACTAAATTTCTTGTACACACAAGCCTCATTAGGATTTTGAATAAAATAATAACTCTTTATGGCTTCATCAAAATGTTTATTCCAACTCCTTGAAGATTGGTTAAGGCCATAAATGGATCTCTTAAGCTTACACACTTTGGAATTATTTTCAGAATCAAATCCTTTAGGTTGTTCCATATAAATTTCTTCTTCAAGAAATCCAGTGAGAAAAGCAGTTTTGATATCCATCTGCCATATCTCATAATCATAGTGTACTACAATGGCTAAGAGTGTTCGAATACTTTTAAGCATGGCTATAAGAAAGAATGTCTCTTCATAGTCAATCCCTTCCCGTTAGCGATATTTTTTCGCTACAAGCCTAACTTTATAAGTATCAATATTTCCTTCAGAATCTAGTTTGTGTTTATAAACTCATTTACAACCTATTAGAATTGTTCCTTCATATGGGTCTGCAAGTTTCAAAACTTTATTATGGTACATGGAATCTATCTCAGTTTGCATTGCTTTTGGCCACTTAAGAGCATTAATATTAGTAATTGCCTCCTCATAAGTGACATGATCTTCTGGTTGATCATTACTACTAAATATGAACATCTCTTGGTCATGTTCAATAGTAAATCCATACCATTTAGGAGGGTGTGAAGCGCTTTCAGACCTCCTAGAAGCTGAAGTGATATCCTTTATCATGTTAGGCTCAATTAGCTTATTAATATCTATTGGTTCAGCCATTTGGATTTGTTTTTCAAATGACTCTTTATCCAAAACAATATCTCTGCTTTTGCCTCCTTCTTTAAGAAACTATTTCTAAAAAAAAAGTGACATATCTACTCATAACAAAAATGTATTCATCAAGTAGATAAAAATAATACCCAAATTATTTCTAGTAGCAGCATATCCAAAAATCAGCGTTTAGCGGACTGTTCCTCTAACTTATCTGTGTTTTACCTTTTAATATAGATAAGACAATCTCATATCTTAAAATGAGATAATAAAGGAGTTTTATCAATCCATATCTCATATGGAGTGGTATCCACAAATTTAGAAGGAACTTTATTAAGAATATATGACGTTATTTCCAAAGCATATCCCTAAGGAGATAGGCAAGTTAGTATAACTCATCATACTACGTACCATATCTAATAGTGTATGATTTCTTCTTTCACTCATACCATTTAGTTGAGGTGTGCCAGGTAGAGTAAACTGTATGATAATTCCATTTTCTTTGAGGTAATCATTAAAATTAGTACTTGAATATTCACCATCTCGATCCGATCGAAGTGTTTTAATATTCTTTCCTAATTTATTTTCTACTTCGGCCTTATACTGTTTGAATTTTTCAAAGACTTCATATTTGTATTTCAATAAATACAAATACACATATCTAGACTTATCGTTTATAAAAGGTAACGAATAATTGATAACCTCCTCGGACTATTTTCTTAAATGGTCCATAAACATCAGTATGAATTAATTCAAGAAGGTTTTCAGCACATACCATTTGACCAGCAAATGATGATCTAGTCATTTTTCTTTGCGGACATGACTTATAAACAAAATCATTAAACTGAGAATCTAAACCTTTTAGAATTCACATGTCTACCAACTTGTGGATCCTTGTATTAGAAATATGATCAAGTCTTAAGTGTCAAACTCATGTTATACTTGAAGCATCATACTTAGTTTATTAGAATTGTCATTTATGTTGCTCAATAATAATTCTTTATTATTTATCTTATTAGATTTATCACAATACAAATAATATAAGTCATGATGTTTAGTTCCAATGCCAATAAGATTATCATTAAAATAAGTGTAATGCACATCTTTGCAAAATAAAAATTTATAATTGTTGTTTGTCAAAGTAGATATAGAAATAATATTCTTATAGGCATTAGGAATATACAAAACATCTGATAATAAGATTACATGATGGTTTAATAAAATAGAGATATCTCTTACTTGCTTGGCTACAACTTTTGCTCCATCACGAAGAGTGAGTCTTATCTCCCCATCATATAGTAACTTTCTATGCCTTAGTTCTTGCACAAATATGAGCAGTTGCTCCAGTATCTAAAACCCAAGCATAAAATGAGTTAAAAGAATGATCATAATTTAAATCAACATTTAAATTCAAAGGATGAGAAATACCTGAAGGACCTGTAATCTCTTTGCCCTTGGTTTTCTCTAGACTGCTTAGATAAACTGGACAATTTCTCTTCCAATGACCATTCTCTTAATAGTGGAAACATGTTCTTTTGTCAGCCTTTGGTTTAAGTTGGCCTGAAAGTAGAGGTTTTACCTTCCTCCGACCCTTTTTGGGATTCAAAGAAGAGGGAGTGGAACTATTTTCCAGAGTGGTCTTTTTCTTCTTCCTGCCACTTTCTTTTGGGGATTAACAACAGTATTTTGGTGATAAACTAAATTTTATTGCAGCTCTTACAAAGTGCATTCCACTTTGTTCAAATAGAAATTAGAAATGAAACTTCCATAAGAACGTGGAAGTGATGCTAAGATATGGTCTATCTTAAGCTCAGCATCCATGAAGAAATTGAGATCATTAAGGCAATGCATAAGCTTTATTATTTCACCAACATGTTCACCAACATCATGGCCTTCCTTCATTTTCATTTGGAATAGTCTATTAGAATAGTTAAAGCAGATAATCCTACTACCCTCACCATAACTTTCCTTCACTAGCTTCAAATTTTCATCACAAGCTTCTATCTTTTTTTATTACTCTTGTAGCTTGTTTTCCACAGAAGCAAGTATTAAGAAGATCTGAAAGGCAACAAAAATATGCTATACTTATGTGGTTTACCTAAAGGAGTCAAAATTTGACTTGGGAATTGATGATGATCCGGTTTTATTTTCACATGCCATGGATAATAAAGATTCTGAAAAATGGTTAGTTGCCATGAAAAAAGAGATGAAATCAATGGATCATAATGATGTCTAGAATCTAGTTCAATTATATAAAGGTTGTAAAAGAGTTGGGTGTAAATGGGTCTTTAAAACTAAGCGCAACTCAAATGGCAATATTGAACGATATAAAGCTAGACTAGTTGCCAATGGTTTCACTTAGAAAAAAGGTGTTGATTATAGAGAGACTTTTTCTTCTGTTTTAAAAAAGGACTCATTCAGGATTATCATGGCACCGATAGCTCATTATGACTTAGAGCTTCACCAAATAGATATGAAACTGTCTTTCTAAATAGGAACTTAGATGAAGAAGTTTACATGGACCAACCTAAAGGTTTTGTAGTTAAAGGAAAAGAACATATGGTGTGTAAACTTAAGAAATTCAATATATAGACTTAAATAAGTTTCACGATAATGGTATCTCAAGTTCAATGATTCCATCACTTCCTTTGGATTTAAGGAAAATATTGTTGATCGATGTATATATTTGAAGGTTAGTAGAAGCAAGTTTATAATTTTGATTCTATATATTGATGGCATTTTGCTTGCTATAAATGATCTTGGCTTATTACATGAGACCAAGAGATTTCTTTCTAAGAGCTTTGAAATGAAAAATATGGATGAGGCATCCTATGTGATCTGAATTGAAATATTTCATGATAGAGCACAAAGAATGTTGCGGTTGTCTCAGAAAGGATATATCAATAAAGTTTTAGAAAGATTCAAGATGGAAAGGTGCTCCTCAAGTGTATTCCAATTCAGAATGGAGATAAATTCAACATTATTCAATGCCCAAAGAATGAATTGGAACACAAAGAAATGGAACAGATTCCATATGCTTTTATAGTTGTCATCTTAATATACAGTCAGACTTGTACCAGACTAGACATTAGTTTTGCTGTTGGAATATTCTAGGCAGATATCAAAGTAATCCAGGAATGAATCATTGGAAAGCTGTAAAAAAAAAAAAGTTTTAAGATACTGGCAAGCAACAAAGGATCATATGCTTACTTAAAGAAGATCTAATCATTTAGAAGTTATAGGTTATTAAGATTCAGATTATGCTGGATGTGTTGATGCAATAAAATCAACATTTGGCTACTTGTTCTTATTAGCTAGAGTAGCAATCTCATGGAAAAGAGCAAAGCAATCTGTCATTATTGCATCGACTATAGAAGCAGAGTTTGTAGCATGCTTTGAGGCTACTTTTCATGGATTATGGATGCAGAATTTTATTTCAGGGCTTGGAATTGTCGACAGCATAGCCAAGCCATTGAAAATTTACTGTGATAACTCTACAGCGGTGTTTTCTAAAAACGACAAGTATTCAAAATGTGCTTAAGTATATGAAATTGAAATATTTTACTATTAAAGAAGTTTAGAAACAAAGAGTGTCAATTGAACATATTAGGACCAATCTTATGATTGTGGATCTATTAACAAAAAGATTGCCACCAAAGACATTTAATGCACATGTTAAGAAGATGGGCGTTAGTGAGAACCCTTACTAATTGTTTAATTATGATTTATGATATTCATGCATTTGACACTCTAAGCTCATTTAGTTTGTGTTTCTAATATTTTAATGCATCTTGTTTTATTATGTTAATTGTTGTATATACATTAATGAGTTATGTTAACTGAACATGATTTGTCTTTTGACAAAGACATAATTGTCGGACCATTAGGATAATCTCTATTACAAATCATATTGAGTTTAGAATTAATATTGTGATACATAGAAAGGATTATGTCAATATAATGACATACAACTGCTATGATTCTTATTGATTTTCTACTTAATAGTGATTTACAGTTTCACCAATTTATGAAAGGACTCAGCTTATAGCATGCATATTATGATCATTTATTAAATCATTTAGTTAAATAATATCACATGGGCCAAGTGAGAGAATGTTGGTTATTCTGTGGAGTTAATGGAAAGTAATCGTGGCTCATGTGCAATAATTAGTTATTATTAGTTATTATTATTAAATATAAAATTAGGTTTAATAAAATTAAGTGCTAAAATTCTATTGGTCAAGAGTGGATTATGTTAACTGTACATTGATGGAATGTCAGTTATCAAATAATTAACAAAAAAATAACTAGTCCTCTCTCTTACCCTCAGCAACTTAAGTTTTTTTCTCTATCAAGAAAACCTCTTTGCATTAAGAAATCAAGGGTTCAAGAGGGAGAAACACAGTTTCATCAAAGAATTTCGTGATTGATCTTCTTCTACAAAATTATTAATCATGAATCAATATATGTATCTTCTTTTATTTTATATGTATTGTGAAAATTACAAAATTCTAAGACTTTGGGAATTAGGGTTATGCATAACTGATTTGCAAAAATTAAAGTACCTATTCTCTAAGAAACACGAACACAAATACAGATATGAGACATGATACGGTAGGATACAGGGATACAACAAATTCCAAAAAAATAAGGATACGAACACGACTGTGATACGATATAATAAAATAATAAAAATAATTGTCCTTATAAATATTATCAATATTTAAAAAAAACAATTGAGTTAAAATTGGACTGAAAATTTCTAAGTTAAAAAAGTTAGAGTATAAGTTGAACTAAAAAAAGAATCTTATAGTAGAGTATAAGTTGAACTAAAAAATTCTAGAGTATAAGTTGAAAGCTAAAAATCCCTAAATTAAAAAGCTAGAGTATAAGTTGAACTATTAAAAACTAGAGTATAAGTAGAACTAAAAAACAAAAAGACAATGCACAAAAAAAAACCCAAAAAAAAAAAAATTTCAATAAGGGGGTGTTTTGGATTATTGTTGAGTGTTTTAAAAGTATATTTGAATTTTTTTGATTTAATTGATAGATTTTTTAAATTTTTATAAAATATTTTTTTCCAAATTTGCTTTTGAAAAAAAAAATCTATTTACTTACTTTTACCAAAAACAGTTTTCAAAACTCAAAAAATTAAAAATTTAAATTTTTTTTTCTGAAAATAGTTTCCGAAACTCAATACCAAATGAACTCTAAAAAAAACTCTAGGGTATCGTACTATGCTTGAGCATTTTGAGGAGTGCAAAAGAGTAGCTCACAATCAATAACAACATTTACCAAACATCAACACCACCACCTTAACTCTGCCGCCAACGCCTTTAGCTTAGCCAAACAGCTACCGTCTCATGTCATCTATCGCCGTCGACACCCTATCTTGTCTCTTCCACCACCTGCCTTCTGCTCATTGCAACTATCTCCCTACTATCCCTCCAATAATCTCCCTCTCTGACCTAAGTTCTAGCGATAAACTACTCTATACTTCTTCTCAACTCAGTTTCTTTCCACTCACTGACCATGGTATATCCTTTGAAATCAAATATAGACTTGCTTAGAGGAATCAAGAGTTAGAAAATCAGGACAAGATAACACCGGGTCCAATAAAAAAAAACCCAAGAAGCCTCCAGCCGTATCCAATACGTGTCCCTCGCATGTCCCAGCTGTGTCTGAAGCTTTGATCTCATTTCCAATCAATAAAACTACACATGATGTGTTTGGCATGTATCCAAGGCGTGACTGCCTATTCCCGTATCAGACACGCAGTCTCCTTTCCTATTTGTCGTGTCCGTGTTTCCTAGCTTACAAATCTTCAAAGCTTGCAAGATAAGCAAAGGCATTGTTGAGTTGTGGATGTTGCAAGTTTGGTCAAAGCTTATAGAGACTCAACTCATTCATTCCCCATAGCAATGTTTTTTGGTAACCGGATCTTTCATAGAATAATGGTTAGGAAGTTTTCAAGTGAAAATTCAAGGATTTTTCACCTAAGTGAACATAAGGAGTAGTGCCGCTTCTTTCAAGAATTTAGAAATGTAAAATTCTTGTAAGTGTTCACGAAACCAAGATGTAGCACAAGACCATAATGTGGTGCTAAAGTTAACAGTGAATTTATTAGAGAAACCAATAAGATTTGTGTGTCTAATCATTCTGGTTTTGTCACATAGAATCATGGTTTAATGTTTCATCACAACCTTGATTTCGATAAAGCTTTGAATGATTTATACTAGTAGAAGATTTAAGTCAAAAGACACCTTGTTAATACATAAATCTTGTATTTTGATTGTATATATTACTATCTAAGTGGGGGGCTATTGGAAATAGTTAGTGATACATTCACTTATCCCACATTAAAAAAAATGAAGGAAAAAAATGGATTTGTAAATGATTTTACACAAAATGAGTTTGAACAATTTGCTGGTAAATTATGGATGGAAACATCAAATTTGCCATATATTTAAATGTCAAAGATGGGCATAGGCATCAAAAGAAGTTTATGCTATTGTCGTGCACTCGATAAAAGTGAATTCTGATAAAAGTGTTCATTTTAATTAAATACAAATTTATATATCTTCTTTGGTATTTAAAATTTATCAAATGTTTACTTTGGTAATTAAATTTAAATTATATATTTCTTTTAGTAATTAAATTAATTAAACAATGATTATAAATAAATAAATGCACATATGAGGATAAGTGATGACTATACAAGTTAATAAAATTCTTAATTTATGTTTAAAATATGGAAAAATATTATTTTGTTTCTCAATTGAACGAAAACTTGTACTAAATACACGATAATTCCCATATTTGAGAAGAAAAAAAGTAAAAAATGGTAAAAATAAAAACAATAGCAATAAAAAAACAGAAAAATGTATGTAAAATTGAAAAAACATTCACAATCGGTATTCAATGATATTTCCTCTTTATTTTTTAGATATATAATGCATAAAATAATTTATATTTTTTAATTTATATTTACGTAAATGTATAATAATTTTTTATTGATTAAGATTATATTTTTATCATATTTTATGTTTAATTAATTATTTTAATATTATATGTTATAAGTATTGTGAATAAATAAAAAATATTATATGTATCAAATTAAAGCAGAACATAATTATATGTTCTTAACAGTTATTTTATAAATCTAATAATTTTTAAGCGTTGAATTATTAAATACTTTAAAATTAAGGAAAATTAATATTAATTTACTCATGTGGTTTGACATAATAGACTAATAATTTTTTGAAATTTAAAAAATATGTGATTTGCCTTTTGTACTTTAATATAATATATTAGTACTCTCTAATATTTGAAAATTATATTATTTACTTTCTAAAAGTTTGATATATTGCACTGATACTACTTTAGAAGTTTGTTTTACTGTACTAGTACTCTTTAAAGTTTAACATATTGTACTAGTATTCATTTAAGTAAAAGAAACCATTTTTTCTTAAAATATTTACAGAATGACTATATAATTTAACGGAAATAAAATAAAGAGATATCATTTATTTTTCAAATTTCAAATAAGTACTAATGTATTATATCAAATCATATGGAATAAATAGTAATTTTTCTTAAAATTAATTTTGAAATGTTATTATTGACCGCTTAGCTTACAGCTGATTGTTGCAGAAAACAATGAAGGGTCCATTTTTTACAATTTTTATAATAGGGGTTTAATTGAAAAATGTGTGAAATTGTGGGTACGTTTGGTAATTAATCTTAAAAGCTAATACTTTATAATTAATTACTTAATTAGAGATATTTTTGACACATAGCAATAATTGAGATAAGATAAGGCCAAATAACCCACGATAATGAAATGTTTGTTCGAAGATAGGCAGAAATAGATATTTAACTGGTGAATATGCCAATGATATCTTCGTGTAGTTGGTGTTTATTGAGATCTTTATGAGCTGTCTCAGTCATTTTTGTTGGCTTTGGCCAATATCTAAATCACTGTTGTTATATTATGAATTTTAGTCCATATCGTAATATGAACCTAAAGGCATTTATATGTACGAAAAGTTATAGTAATTTTATACATAAAATAAATTTATAAAACTATTAAATATACAATAACAATTTTATAAATATTCATTATTCATTGTAGGTGTATTCATTAGTTTATTAAGAAATATTCATCTATTATAAAACTGTAAATTCATTACGAATAAAGTAAATAATCATTAGTTTATTAATAAATATTCATTTTTTATAAATTATAATTCCATTATCAATAAACTATAGCTTCTAAACTGTAGCTTCATTAACAATAAAGTAAATTCATTAGCAAAAAAGTGAAAATTTATTACTTTTTTAAGATATATTCATTTGTTATAAAATTGTAGATATATTAGGAATAAAGTAAAAATTTATAAGTTTATCAATAAAAATTTATTAGTAAAAGTTCATTTTATTTCTTTGTATATTTAATTTAATAGATATTATATTATTTTTTATTTTAATTTGTAGAAATGAATTCATTAAATTCTCTTAAGGAATATGCATTGGGTATTCAATAAATATTATATTATTATTTTAATTCAGTAGTAAATAAACTAATGAATAATTTTTAATAAACTAATAAATATTTTTTAATAAACAAATAATAAATATTTATGAAATTATTATCGTATATTTGATAACTATGTAAATTTATCTTTTTATAAAATTATCGGTTTTAAACTCTTGATGATAATGCTCCATGAACAATATAATTTGCGCTAAATGACGTTTATGATAATCGAAAGATGTTTGTTAATATTAATTTGTAAGACAGCATAGCATTGCTTCAATTTTCTAGCAATTTATCCTCTTCTTTATAATTTTGTCCTCTACTCCACCATTTCAATATACTTCTTTCAACAGTGATGTGCTCAATTAAATACTTGTAAGTGTATAAGCCAATCGTAGAATAATAATAAACTTCCGAAGTCAATCTCTCAAGGAACAGTTCAGCTTAATCCTAATTATCTTAAATTATTAATGGAGACACAATGACGCAACTAAACATTCTATTCACTTTTGATAGTGTAGATATTAAACTAATGAATATTAAAACAATTAATTAACTAAGAGACAAGTAAACTTGATTGAATTACTTATACCTTTTAACTAGGGATTTAGTTCGCATATTAGCCGTAATCCCTATCCCCCAATTCAACTAAGAACAATGAATTAAGATTCTTATGACTCTCGCCTTAAATCCCTAGCTACCCAATCTAATGATATAATTAACGTTCAATCCAATTTCTAGGACAAGTTACAGATGGTTTGGCTAAAAGCTCACCCTTAAGAGATATCAATTCTAAATCAAATGAATGGTGGCCAATTATACATTTAATTTAAAACTTTACAAACATAATTAAAGATGAAAAGAATCAAATATCATTAAAAACTAAAGGGGAAGTTCATACATCCTAATGGCTACTAAATACCTAACAAAAATTTTAGCTAAGCATGGCTTTAACCATTGTCAAATTGATTCCAAAATTAAAACTAAACATGTTACATTAGAAAAGAAGAATAAAATGGAAATAAAAACCCCCTAAAACTAATTAGCTTGAATCTTCTTTGGATAGTTGGTTTCCAATTCTCAAAAGCTCAAAGCTTAACAACTTCAATGGTGAATAACCTCCAATCGTAGCCCACACTGCTGAAACGAGATGGAATGACCTCCAAAGTCTCTTTTACCACTCAAATCTCAGAAGTAAATAATGTAAAAGTGGAGAGATTTCAGAAGTCCCCAATCTAAGTCCTAAAAACATCTTTAAACCCTTAGAAATTTAAGCTAAGTTCTTCTCTAATTAGGACTCTCTTTCCTAATTTAAAAGATAGTAAATATATATAAACTTTAATCCTTAGCCAATCAAAATTGGAGCCTTTAAAATGGGCCCACACTTAAGCATTTGAGAGTTCCACATATAGATGGCTTCAAAATTTCCAGAAAATGACATTGTTGTGTGGAATCCACATGCCAATTTTATTTGGTTATGCCTCTTTTTAAGTCAGCATCCACACTCCCGTGTCAGAAGTCTCTCGTGTGGATCCATACGCCCAAGCTTTAAATCCACATGCGAGTGTTGATCGATCTTCTTCCACACACCCGTGTTAAGTCCACACGTCTATGTTGAATCTACACGTTCGTGCCAGAAATGTGACAATGTCAATCTATACTCCCGTGTAGATGGCTTTCCACCTAAATGTTCAAATCCTTCAATTAGCGCAAAACTACTCATTTCTCCTCTATTTTTCCTAAATCAAAAGATAACACTAAATTATACAATTTTCCAATAATAAATGCAAATCAAAGGCTTAAAAACACATAATCTAATCTAGAAAATACTATAAAATATGAACTAATCAAACAGAAAAACAATTTCACTTCCATCTTTCTGTGCAATTATCCCTTAATTAAAAAAAGAATAATTGCTAAAAATAATATGAACTTAAGATTATATTAAAATTAAATTGTACTTTATATTTTCTTATTTTAATACACAAACATTTAAAATTTTATTAATTTATGAATTTCGGCGAAACTCTGTTAATATGACATAAAATTTTGGAGAGATTAAAAAGATTATATTGACTAGAAAGTTAAGTTATTTTAAAAACTTTAAAATGTTTTCATTTTTATTTTTTCTAAAATTTTAAAACATAAATCTCTATTTAAATTTGAAAAATAATACATGTAACTATTGTGCTTATGAGTTGTCTTGTCAGCAGAGCAAGAAACAAAAATTTCACCAAAGTGATTTAGATTTTAAAATTAAAAAAATAAAAATGATGGCATTTTAAAATTTTTTATATGACTCAGCTTCCTATTTAACATATCATTTTTAATTTCACCGAAATTTTATGTAATGTCTGCAGAGTTTTGCCGGAATTTATAAATTGATAAAAGTTTTAAAAGTTTGTGTATTTAAATGAGAAAATACAATTTAATTTTAATATAATCTTAAGTTCATATTATTTTTAGCAATTATATATATATATATATATAATGTTATATATATAGTGTTATCAATGGTGTGTATACCCTAGTGCATTCACTTCTTTTTATATATAAATAATGTATCATAATGGACATGTACATATTTCACATTTATAATAAATAAAATATTTTAGTTGTTGATTAAATTATGAATATAGCAGTTACATTATATTATGAAATATACAACTCATTGATTATTCACAAAGAATTTATTATCAACTTGTCTTAAAAATATTCATAACCAGAAAATGAATACCCAATTCATTTTCATTTTGAGGAGAAATATCATTCTCCATGATATATGAAATATATAACTCATTGATTATCCATAAAGAATTTATTATCAACAACTTGATAATAAATTCTTTATGGATAATCAATGAGTTATATATTTCATATATATGAGATAAATAATGAGATAAATATTTCTGGTAAAAGATAATCTTAAAAATATTCATAACTAGAAAATGAAAATGAATTGGGTATTCATTGAGCCTATTGGTTATCACATAGTTTATTTTGAGGAGGAATATCATTTTCTGTGATGTAATGATATCTAGATAAACCAGTGAGTTCTTAAGGGGTCAGGAGTACTGAACAGTGATACCTAATAATAACTGCACAGGTAGTATTCAAAATCAACATTTATTATCTTGGTTATAATATATGAGTTTTTTATGACTCGAAATCGTTTGACTTGAGGTGTCAAGACTATTTTTTCATGGGTGGCTGTGAAGGTGTTCTTATCTTGTACTAGGTTATTCACGCTTGGTAATCAGGCTCGTAGTTACAACAATTAGTCATATAGTGAGACATAAAATTACCAATAGTAAAACTCGTTACCCTGCAGTACTAGAATAAGATCCTAATGAAGTTAATATTTTGGTTCTGATAAAATAAATTTCTGACCATGAGAAATATGACTTATTCGATATAAGATCGATATTATTATTTAGACTAATAATGATAGGTCTTATTTTAATCGGAACACAAATTACCACTTATTAGTATATTGACCAATAAGGTTTGACACGTTATGATCCTAATTAATATCAAGATCATAACAAGATGACTTAATATTATAATTTAGAAATCGAATTAATATTTGATATTTTATCGGTAATTAAAAGGAAAATTCCAGAAAGATATTTAATATGTCCGAGTATACGAAGAATTCGAAAATAGTGTCTAATATAATATGAAAGAGCTAATATTATATTTCCATTTCAATAAAATAATTGATCTTATAAGTCACACCTAAATTCATTATTTGGCTAATCATTATTTATGATGTAGGGATTAATTTAATTGAAAATTAAATTAGAAAGGATCACTTATATTATTTGAGTTAAAATTAATATTAATTAATTTTAACTATTTCTCTTATATAATTTTAATTAAAGTATTAATTAAAATTATCATAATTTAATTAAAATTATTAATTAAATTAACCACAATAGTATATTAAAGTAATTACCATAATTAATGTGATAGTTCGTTCATCATCCTTCTCCATATGCCACTTTGCATTAAATAAGATCTTGCCTTACAATTTATTTTGCCACCTTACCAAGCTAATAAAAATTATACACCTTACCTTATTATATATTGCCACCTTACCAATTCATTTATTCGAATAAAACAAAGAAAAGCAGGAGATAAGAAAGAAGGAAAAGAAAAGCATAGGAGGAAGAAAGAAGGAGAAAGAAAAGAAGAAAGAAAAAAAAATTTGTTATTGAGAAGAAAAGTAGAGAAAAAATATTTGGTGATCATATATCTTTGACTAGTAAATGAGTCTCATCAAAGACAACTCAAGTTTTTTGTTTTTTTGCTTATTTTGTATTTTTGGTGACTCAGTTCTAAAAAGTTTATTCTAACCTTTTTATTTTTCCATTTTGTTCTAAAAATCATAAGATGATTTTGGCAAATAGATATTATCCATAAATATTACAAAATATGATTTGTAAAAGTTATGGATAAATACTCAAAATTAACATGTAAAATGTTTTTGCATGTCATACAAAGTGTAATTGCATGTTTTTGTTAAAATAAAAAATTTTAAAATATCTACTTTTGACCGAGATGTAAACCTCTTCTCAATTCAAAAAACGTTTTCGCTTCCAACATTTTGAAACTTAAAAAATTATGTGGTGTATTATACTAAAATATATTAAATTTATATAGTATTAAATGAATAATATTATCTCAAATAACATAAGGTATGACATTAATTTTGTAAAAATTTATTTATGTCTGTAATTTATTAATACTTTAAACGGATTATAAGTAATTTTTTTTTTATAAATCTAATTTTTCAAATGCACTATTTTGAAATTTATTTATATTTCAAGTCATTGTGACAAAGAATCCTATGACATTGACATTCAATATATTTTGTTTAGGAAACAAAAGTTATTTTAGTTTATAATTTATGAATTAATATAATTAAATTTCTTAATTAGGAATTTATTTTATTTATTCCGTTAATTGTCAATTTTGAGTATATTTGGTATCAACTGAAAATTTATTAAATCTACCATCATTAATTTGATAATAAATACTTTACAAATAGGGACAAACTAAACTTTTTCTAATAACTCTCTTAAATTGTTCAGGTATTAAATTAGTTCAAAATTGGTAGTTAAAAAACTTAATTATACAAAGTTGATAGTTAAGTGAATAAGTTGAATAACTTTTTAGTTGAAGGACCTAATTGCACAAATTTATTAAGTTAAGGGACTTTTTTTTCTTTTATTTATATATATGTTATAAATTTAAAGAAAATAAACTATCAAAATAGTAAGAAAATAAGAGAATAGAGATTAGAGAGAATATTTTTCATGTAATTTGTTTATTTACCAAACATCTATTTATAAGCTTACAAATGAGAGGAGTTAAATGATTTATTTGTAAAATTCAAATAACTAATTAACTACATAATAAAGATAGAAAATAATGGGATGAGAGGTTATTAAAATATAGGTGTAAGAGTTATGGACATTCATTGGTTAATACAAATCTTTATAACACTCCCTCTTGAATGTCTATTAATAAGAGCATGTCTCGTTAAAATTTTACTAGCAAAAACCCTGTGGGAAGAAAAACCTAGTGAAGGAAAAAGTGTACATTTCTTGTATAATACCCATATGAAATTGTCTCATTAAAAACCTTGCTAGTAAAATCCAGTGGGACAAAACCTTAGTCATTGAAAAAGTACAACGTATATTTTCTCCCTCTCATAAAAATATCACTTCAAGTCTTTAAGTCAACATATTCCAATTTTCTACACAAACCTTTTAAATGTTGCAATAGACAAAGCTTTTGTAAATAAATCTGTCAAATTATCACTTAATTGAATTTGTTGAATATCGATTTGTCCACTTTTATCAAGATCATGCGTGAAGAACAACTTATGAGAAATATGTGTTGTCTAGTCTCCTTTAATGTAACATTCTTTTAACTATGCTATACATATTGTATTGTCTTCATATAATATCGTAGGAATTCTTTTGCTAACAGATAAACTGCTTATTTCTTGAATATATTGCGTTATTTGCGTCAACCATATGCATTCCCAATTTGTTTCGTGAATTACAATTATTTCAACATGATTTGAAGATGTGACAGTTAAAGTTTGTTTTGTTGATCGCTATAAAATAACAGTTTCATCACTCATAAAAACATAATCTGTTTGAGATCAAGTTTTATATGGGTTAGATAAAAATCTTGCATCAACATAACTAATTAGTTTCAATGCAAATTTATTTGAATAAAATAATCTTAAATCAATTGTTTCTCGGAGATAACGAAATATATGTTTATCTTCATTCCAATACCTTCATATCGAAGAAGAACTATATCTTGCCAATAAACTTATTGAAAATGTAATATCAGATCGTGTAATATTAGCAAGATATAGTAATATACCAATTGAACTAAAATATAGTACTTCAGGACCAAGAATTCTTCTCTATTCTCTCTAGGTCGAAAAAGATCATTTTTCATATCAAGTGACCTTACAACCATTAGTGTACTCAATTGATGTGTTTTATCCATATAAAATCTTCTAATGTCATTTTCTATGTAAGTTGATCGATATACTAAGATACCATCAACTAAATGCTCAATTTGTAAACCAAGACAAAATTTTGTTTTTTAAAAATATTTCATTTCAAACTCATGCTTCAAATAATCAACTGCCTTTGCAAGCTCTTCAGGATTCCAATAATATTTAAATCATCAGCATATACAACAACAATAGAAAATCCATTTTCTGATTTTTTTTATGAATACACATGGGCAGATAAGATCATTTTTATATCATTATTTCGACAAATATTTACTCAGATGATTGTACCACATTCGCCCTGATTGTTTTATACCATATAATGATTTTTGTAATTTGATAAAATAAATATCTCGGAATTTTGTGTCTTGTAATTCAAACATTTTAAGTCTTTCAGGAATTTTTATGTAGATATTACTATTAAGATTATTATATAAATAGGCTGTAACAACATCCATAAGACGCAAATCAAGTCTTTCATGTACTGCAAAACTTATAAGTATCAAAAAGTTGTTGCATCCGCCATAAAAGAAATATGTTTGTTCATAATCAATACCAGACCTTTATGAAAATCTTTGTGCTACAAGTCTTGCCTTATATCTTATAATTTTGTTATTTTTATTTCGTTTTTGCAAAAATACCCATTTGTATCCGACAGATTTTACACCTTCAGGTGTTTTAACTATTTGCCAAAAAACTTCACATTTATTAAGTGAATTTAATTCAGCCTGGATTGCGTCTTTCTATTTCAGCCAATCACATATATTTTGACATTCTTCAATTGTTTTTGGCTCTAGATCCTCATTTTCTTCCATAATACCAATTGCTACATTATAATCAAAGATGTCGTCGACGACTATTTTCTCTTGATTATATCCTTTTCCTATAACGACATAACTTATTAAGATCTCTTCATTATTATCATTTTCAAGTACCTGAATCTTTTCTGAAGATTTATTTGTTATTATATCATTAGACTTTTTAGGACTTTCTGCCTCCTTAATTAGGTCATCTTGTTGACTAGCTCATTTTCTTTTTCTAGGAATTTTATCTTAGGAACCAATTGGTCTACCACGCTTCAAGTATACTTTAGACTCATTAGCTGTAGCAAGTTGTCCTATGGGGATATCAATTTGAGCAGGAGCATTTGTAGCTGGTATATGTGATTTAGTCACTATTTTAAGGTCAATAAATGCATCAGACAATTGATTTGCCAAATTTTGTAAATGTATTATTCTTTGTATTTCTTGCTCACATTGATTAGTATGAGGATCTAGATGTATTAAAGATGATGTATTCCACATAATTTCATAATCCAGCAGCTTTGTTTCTCCTTCTAATGTTGGGAAAATTGTCTCATTAAAATGACAATTTACATACCATACTGTGGATAAATTACCAGTCAACGGTTCAAGATACTTAACGATAGAAGGAGATTCACATCCAATATATATTCCCAACCTTCTTTGAGGTTTCATTTTAGTGTGTTGTGGTGGAGTAATAGAAATATAAACTGCACATCCAAAAATTCTTAAATGGAAAATATTTTCATGAGTAACAGTTTTGCTATTAATTGGAAGCGTTTAATAAATGATTCTGCAAGACCATTTTGTGTATGAACATAGGCAATTGGTCTTTCAACAATTATTCCAACTGACATACAATAATCAATAAAAGTTTGGGATGTAAATTTACCCGCATTATCAAGACGTATAGACTTGATTGAATAATCTGAAAATTGTGTACATAATTTAATTATTTGTGCAGATAATCTTGCAAATACCAGGTTGCGAGTTGATAATAAGCACACATGTGATCATCATATAGATGCATCTATTATTACCATAAAATATTTAAATGGTCCACATGGTGGATTAATGGGCCCACATATATCACATTGAATTCTTTGCAGAAATGTAGGGGATTATAATCCGACTTTTGCCAATGAAGGTCGAATAATCAATTTTTCTTGAGAATAAACAGCACATGAGAATTCATTAAATCGAAAAATCTTTTGGTTCTTTAAATGATGCCCATTTGAATTTTCAATTATTCTACGCATTATAATTGATTCGGGATGATTCAACCGTTCATGCCAAATAGTAAAAATATTTCTATTAATGAATTTCTGGTTCATTACTGCATGTTCTTCAATTGCACAAATTCTGGTATAATACAAACCAAAAGATAACGCTGACAATCTTTCCAAAATTTGTTTTTCATTTGAGACTATTGATGTAATATAAAAATATTTCGCACTCTTGTGATTACAAATCTCAATATGATACCTGTTATGATATTTGTCTTAAAAATTTAGTAAATTCATCTTTAATTTAGTTGATAATAACGCATTATCAATCATGAATTTTGTTTAATTACTTAATAGGATATGAACTCTTCTAAAGCCTTCTATCAAGTTTGTTGAACCTAATATTGTACTAACATTTGCTTCCATCATAGTTAAATTAGAAAAAATATTTTTTATTTTTCAATATAGTATGTATCGTTGCACTTTCTGCTATATATATTTTTTCCTCACTGTTCTTGAAATTTCTGATAATTGAGGAAAATCCATATTCTTAAAAAAATGCAATAAGTAATTATAAAAATGTATTATTTGATAACAAAAATTTAAAATATAATAATATAAAAAATCAAAAAAATTAAAATATTGCATTTAAGCACAAATAAATAAAATTTTAGTCATAAACTTTCTTTCATAATATGGATGCTTTATTGATTTTTTTGGTTTATTTTGGGCATTTCATGGATCAATCTTCTCATCATCTTATTTAAAAAAAATGTGTAATCTCTAAGTGCGTCTTGCCCAATCATTTAAAAACAAATCATTATCTTGGTATGCAAAGTTTGTTTTTGCATACTTTATTTTATCTTTCAGAGAGTTTTGATATAAATCAACTTTTTTTGTATACTTCATGTACATATTGAATTAACTAAATAATCAAATTATTCTAAATATTTTGGTGTACTTCAAGTACATATCCAATTAACAAAATATTCAAATTATTCCAAAGAACAAGAGAGTATTTCACTGTGAAATAATCATATTTTAATCATTCATTAAAATGATAACGAAAGAAAATTTAGGCATTAACCTTATATTGATTATATTTCATATTTCCTTCTTTGATAGTATTACCAAGACTATTTATATCCAAGTGAATTGTAACATCCAATATCCATGACATATAATTTTTCACTAATGTCAAAAGCCATAAACTCTAATTTTGTAATATTTGTCATTAATAATATAACAATACAAAAATATTAACCAAATTAGAAGAAAAAAAATATCTAGTTATATTTGCGATTAATGTATGCTATGATTATAGTATATATTTAATGAGACAATATATTTGTAATAAGTTATAAATAATCAAATATTAAATATTATCATATTAAAATAATAAATATATGTAATCATAATAGAAACATAAATAATATGTATATATTGTAACATGTGCATATAATATGATTTCAATTAAAAATAATTCTCATTTAATAATGTAATATCTAGTTATATTCTCATTTAATTATAACTACCAAATGTCATCTCATTATACTTTATTAGGTCTAATTACATACTAATTATATATATTTAAGGCACATTAACAAATACATTAATCAAATTATTAATAATATTATTAAAATTTTATTATAAAGAGAGATAAATATGAAATTATTATCAAATATCAAATTATTAATAATAAATTATTTCCAATAAAGTTATCTATTCCAAGCATATTTAGACCAAAGAAAAGAAGAATAAAATAAATAGTAAATAATAACCATATCAATTTAATAAAAATCATTTTTTTTACAATCACTAAAACCATTTTACATGAAAAGTTAAAAAAAATGAATGTAAATACTATATAATAATAATAATCCCAACACAACAAATATTAAAATAATAAAACTATTGAAAATTTTTCAAATACTAAAATAATCTCAAATGTTTCATTATCTTGTTTACTAATAAAAATGACATAAAATATATGATAACATACGAGTACATGACCTAAAAATAATGTAATATACATGAATATTAATATATTAATAACATAAGATATAATATAAAATATAACATAAAACATATAAAATATATAAAATGTATAAAAAGAATATAAAAATAGGCATGATCATATACATAAATATATAAATAAAAATAGAGAAATTTATGACACATTAAATTTTTTCATTATCATAAACATTAAACATAATAGAATTTTAAAATAAATAAGAAACCATTTTTATAAGCAATGGTTTATCAAGCTTATTCACTACTATCAATTGTAGTAGATAAAAATTATAAACAAAATGTATCTTATTACCTTATGAAGAGAAATCGTGCTGATAACGTATTATAAATTTAAAGAAAAAAACTATAAAAAATAGTAAAAAAATAATAGAGATAATATTTTTCATATACTTTATTCATTTACAAGGCTTATAAATGAAATGAATTACATAATTTATTTATAAAATTTAAATTATAAATTAACCATACAATAAAAATAAAAAATTAAAAATTAAAAAATAATAAAAATATAGGTACAAGAATTATAAATATTCATTCATGAATACAAATATTTCTAAACAATATATGATTTATCTACGGGCTTATCTTTGGGTAAGGATAATCCCGATATTTTAATTTAGACGGTCTATCTCTTCCAGCAATAAAATAATAATAATTTCTCTGTAAAGTTGTAAACAGAAAATTTTTGATTCTGATGAAGTACAAAGTTTCCTTTCTTGGCCTTCTCATTCTCTTTCTTCCCTTCTCCTCTCCTTTCCCTATAATAATCTTGAAATCTTTAATCAGCAACTAAGGCCATAATAATCTGAATCAGAATCGATAAGCTTCCAATTTTTCTCTCTCCGCTGTCCTCCAATGGAAGCTGATGTGTCTATCCTCTTCAAAATCGAAACCCTAACTTAAATTCCTTGAATTTGATTCCTTTTTCCTCAAAATTTTTAGGGTTTCGTTCTGTTTCCTGGGACATCAGCAATGAAACGTGTTTTCGTTGTGGTTGTTTTCTTCTTTTATTTGTCAGCTTGCTGTTTGATTACCTCCGCGAGGGTGGTTTTGATCGGCAAAAATGTCACCTTGTCTTTCGATGATGTTGAAGCTAATTTCAGTCAGTTGTTTTTAATTATTTTTTAAATTTTAGTTTTTCATTCTTGTTTTGCTCTTATTATTGCTGTAGCTGAGAGAAATTAGCATTTCATCCAATTAAGCTTACTATTTATATTACGGGAAGTTGAAAATTTAGATTTTGATGCTTGTATGAATTAATTGGAAAAACAAATATGTTTCTTTTGCTTTTATTGATAGTGTAGTGTTTTCTTGCTGAATATAAGGATAACGAGCTTGAAAATTTGTGAACTTAACTCTAAGTGAGGAAGTGGGATGCAGAAATATATTATTTGTATGCATATTTATTACATGAAATGCTAATGCTAATGGGGTCTTGCTGGTGTTTTCAGCTCCGGCAATTAAGAGCTCTGGTGAATGTGGGACGTTGTATTTGGCTGAGCCTCTGGATGCGTGTTCAGAGATGAAAAATGAAGTTGAAAAGGCTTCTAATATTACTTCCCCATACGTGTTAATTATAAGAGGAGGATGTAGCTTTGAAGATAAAGTTAGAAGAGCACAACAGGCTGGTTTCAAGGCTGCAATTGTCTATGACAATGAAGATGATGGCCTCTTGGTTTCAAGTACTGACTTGTTCCCTTGTGAAACTTACTATGATTCATACTAATTAATAGATTATTGCAGATGATATAAATTTTTTTTCTCATTCTAATTGGCTGATGGTTTTCTAGTTTGATTCTTAAGTATTTGTAGTACATGATTGCTTACAAGTGATTTAATGCACCCCAGAAAGTAATTTCTTGGAATAGAAATTAAGCAACATGATTTTTCAGTTAATCTTGGAAATTGTACATGGATTTTATACCCTCATGCTTTCAATGGTAAAGTTTGCTGGGGCGTGAACTGTATTGATCTCCATCTGTGATGGTCTTAAAATTTTTATGATGTTAGAATTTCCTTGCTAGAAAGGATTATTTATTGATTTTCCAACTGACTCGCAAATAAAATTTATAAATTTTGGATGCTAGGGGATTTGGCGTATTTTTCCTCATCAAACTCTGTCAAGATTACATTTAAGTTCCTTTTTAGTTTCCTCTTGTTTATAACTCCAGAATATCAGCTTCTATTTTAATATTTTTGAAAATTGAATTTGAAACTTTAAAGTACTTTCTCATGACAAATTCCAATATGCTAACAAGTTGGGGATACAAATCGTAATGTTACATTATAATAGTTTGACAGTGCCTCATTCACAGCATGGTTGCTATTGACTATTGTGGGTTCAGAATTAGATGCATTGAGGCCTTGACTATATGTTAGCAAATTACCATGGTTAAGCACGGGTTTGTTATACTGTGAGAGATGATTTAGGGTTTGGTACTTCGTTTAACTCTACCAACTTAAAAGAATAAATCTTAGGTTGATCTTGAAGCTTATGTTCAGCAAATCCCTTAAGATAGCGAGCTTGCTTCCTTTGTAGTGATCCTTTGGAAATCTAAAATGTTTGTTTTTCCTTTCCTTTAATCAGTTGCCCCTTTCATTTAGTTTTGGTGGGTTATCAATAGCATCTACTCTCTTTTCAGCTAATATTCAAGTTAGTGGCTCCATAATTCTAGGACTGTAGGTGCCAGGCAGCTGAGACAAATGAAAGGTTATATCTATTTACTTGCTAGCTTTGCAAAAGCAGCTTTAACTAGCTTTGGAGCTTTTTTCTTGTAGGCTAATCATTATACAGGGTTAAGCAATTTGAAATAATTGATATGTTTCTTGGATATGACTGTTTTGCTTAACTCATATATGTTTTAATGGAAGACAGCAAATCTGAATTATACATGAATGATTAAGAACTAGAAGTCCAATTCCTGCTCCATGCATCTTAGTGTTCGCTTTATTTGCTCCAAATGAGGTGTAAAAGATCAGTGTGGATTGAATAGGAGTTGCAATTTGAATTAAAATTATCAATTATAAGAAAGTTGTGCAAACTGTTAATGTTTAAAATTTAACTAAGAGAGGAGAGGGGTGGAAGTGAAGTAAGATATATACAGGGTATTTAGACCCCAGATCTCATGCATTATGAGGTAGGCGTTTGACCACCAAACCAGGCTAGATATTCAGTCATTTCTTGTCTCTCTTGATAAGAGACGTCTATCATTGTTGTTGCCGAAAATTCTTATGATCAAATTCAAATGAGAGTTTTGCTTGAGCCATAAAAAAACTACAAGATTAAGGTAAAAGAACATCAAGATGATTGTTTTCTGAACAGCAATACTCTTGTAAGTTTGTGAAATTCTGTTATACTCACTTTTCCATATTTCGTAAACCTTTTATTTTACTTTTCAGTGGCAGGGAATTCAGCTGGTACAAAAATTCATGCTGTATTTATTTCCAAATCTTCGGGCGTAACACTCAAAAATTTTGCTGGGTTGAGTGGCGTGGAGCTGTGGTTAATCCCAAGTTTTGAAAATTCAGCATGGTCTATTATGGCACTCTCCTTTATTTCTCTGCTTGCCATGTCTGCAGTGCTGGCGACATGTTTCTTTGTTCGTAGGCATC
Organism: Balakata baccata; assembly: GCA_949630135.1. NCBI lineage: Eukaryota > Viridiplantae > Streptophyta > Magnoliopsida > Malpighiales > Euphorbiaceae > Balakata > Balakata baccata. Next base: position 67,154 of record CATIWF010074028.1, read on the forward strand.
GTATCAGAAGAGAGCGACCTCATTCTTCTCGTGTCCGAGAGTTTCATGGTATGAGCAGCCGCTTAGTAAAGGCAATGCCAAGCCTAATATTCACGGCTGTTTTAGAGGATAATTGTACTTCAAGAACATGTGCCATATGCCTTGAAGACTATAGTGTTGGAGAAAAGCTGAGGATTCTGCCATGTCGACACAGTAAGTCTTCTGCTGCAGGCTCTCTCCCTCTTTTCTTTCCTTCCTTTCCTTTCCTTTCCTCTCCTCTCCTCATATCATGGACTACCTATAGAAAGTAAAAGCTACATGCTTATATAATATGCCAATATCTGTGCTTTTATATGATGCAGCATGTCTTTTCATGAATTTGCAGTGTGATGGGTGTTATATAATGCTGGTTTTGCTGTTGTAATAATACTTTTATATAGGTCTCCAAATTAGTCTTGAAATCATAGGTATCAGAAGTTTGCTGTTGCATGAAACTGAAAAATTGTTATATGGTTACACTGGTGACATTCTAGACCATCACGGTAGGCCTCTCATCCTTGTTGTGACGGTTTAGTTGACAAGTGCAAACAATTACTTTGTGGCGCCACCCCATTCTTGCCAGATGCTGAGAATAAGAAGACAAATTTTCTAAATTAATCTTTAACAGCCCCATACAAGTTCTGAAAAGTCAAAACTCATAGATGGAGCACATTATTAGGCCATTCCAAATTTCGGATGCATTCTTTACTAAAAGAAAATTAAATGCAACCAGATATGTTATTTCTGGAATCAGCAAATAAAAGCACTAAAACAGCACAGGATTGATCATATATTAAAATTTGAAACTATTTTTTAGGTTTGCAGTTTAAATGGGATAAATTGGATCTATGTTACAGATATGGGTTTTTAGTTTTAAAGAAAATATAGTTGCTAGTTTCCTCATTTTCAGCAAAACTGAGAATGGATATGGAAGTATGTTATAACCTTGTAACCTAGTTGTTAAAGGCGAAAGGTGCAGTAAGGCGCTAAGAGCTTTTATTGCCTAGGCGCAAGGCGAGACGTGCACCTGATAAAAGTAAGAAGCAAAAAATAAAATGAAATAAAATAAACCTAGAACTCGTAACACAATGCATACATAAAAACAATTATGAACTTAATTCCAAAAAAAAGACAATTCAAAAGAGTAAGACATAATGTTCAAGAGGCACTTAAAACACAATAAAAACATGAGCAAAAGAGGGTAGTACTATTATACTATAGTAGAAATCCTAAAGCATTTTTCATAACTAATTTACTATAAGTTTATAATTGTGGTCTTGGTTCTACACTCCTAGTCATTACATCACTCATTATCATTAAGTTCCATGTAGTTTTCTTCTTCTCCTTCTTCTTCTCCTTCTTTTTTTTTTTTAATCTTTTTTTTTTTTGTGAAATAATTAGGTGTGGGTAAGCCCCGCATAACCTACTTTAAGTGTATGATAAAAGGCTGAGATTGTTGTCTTTAAAAACAAAAAACATATAATAAAAACCCTAAATATAAAAGAGGCGTGCCTTGCTTGCGCCTCACACAAAAGTGCGTGCCTTTGGACTTTTGAGGCACTGAGGCTAGCACCTCGTGCGCCTGACAAGTATGCTTGTAACTGGAAATAATGGTTGTAGACTTGTGTATGTTGAGTGGAATTTTGCCAATAAAGGTTGAAGGATTTCATTCTAATTGGTGGGGTAGTGAAGTGAAAACAAACTGGTATGTTGTTGCCTGTTTCATTGTAGGGTACTTGCTAAATTGAATATTAGCTTTTATGTCATAATAGGACTGAAATGATGTCTTAATATATATACAATTTTTAGTGGTGAATCCGTAAGATCAGTGTGAATGAAGCAAGAACAATGGATAGTTGGAAAAATGTTAATTCACAAGGATAGTCATAGATTGATAAGTGATTGTATTTGTAAGGAAAAGTTAATTGAAGATTCATTTGAGGAGCAACATAGAACTTTTGGTGCATGCTATGTAAAAAGTAATTTTAATTGAGAAGAAGCCTAAGAAGTAAATGCTAGACAAAAGTTTGGTATGTAGGAAGAGAGTTAAATAAGTTGTTTATTGCTAATTTGTCTGCAAGATTGCAACTAACAATTTGATTTGCAGTTTATGTTACTCTATAGGTACATGAAAATTGAAGGTCTCAATCTGTAGTTATTATTTATAGGCTTAGTTGCAGCTAGTTGGAAGTGTAGGATTGAAGTTCAATTTGCATCTTGGACTTATTAGTGAAGTCCACTTTAATCCAAAACTAAATTTGTGGCCAAATTTTCTTGCTACTTTCACTTTGGTTTTATAGCTAATTTTAATCCAATTTTCAAATAATCAATACAAATGGCTCATTTTTAAATGATTAATTTACCAAAATTAACTCAAATTAAGTATTTAAGATATTTGGTTTAGAATATTAATGTACATGTTGCCCTTTAACTTGCAATATTGTTGTTAATTTTTCAGAAGTTAAACTTAATTGGTCATAATTTAAAGTAGCAAATAGGTCACTGACAAGATTAGGGAGGAAATCAGCCTTCAATCCTCTAGCACTGTGTTCTGCTTCATTTCTTGTTCATTTACATCAACAATTATTTATTGCCTCACTTCAGAAACAAACCCGCTGACTGAAACTGATCATAGCTAAAGTAGTATTTATCTTCAGTAAGTTCCTTTGCATTAACAAGTTGAAAGTTCTATCAATTATATATTGTTTGCTCCTTTTCTTGTCCATTAATTAACTGGCGCAATTACTCTTTGGATAAAATAATTATCCTATATTTAAAGATTTTGTTTACCAATTGCTATTACTTGTTCTCACTGTTTATATTTTGATTGTGGATCAACACTTAAATATCCAGCACTGTCCTCCATGAGACCAAAATTTATGTCTTCTTAAATAAGATACTCTAAAATTTTATACGGAAGATCTTAAAACTAATAGCAATTGTTTCTGTTTTTGCTTGGCTAAACCATGATAATGGTTCATGCAATTTCAATTCTTAAATCTGATAAAATTTCAGTTGCTGGTACACTAATAAGAATTTACAGTATTTGCTTGGTCCAGCTATTCTTGGGGTTCTCATACAGAATTGTTTTGCAACCTGGCATTTAAAATTTGGAACACATTCATTTTTATAGATGTTGCATGTGGGTTCTTTGTCTGTGGATTCTTGCTATAACTGTAAATATATAATTTTCAGTTCATAGATAGTGCATTTATCTTGGAGCATTGAAGAAAAATTTGTTTTTAAGTTCTGCATGGTTAGTACCTGAATCATATGTTCTTCGAATCTGTTCAGAATTTCATGCCTTCTGTGTGGACTCTTGGCTTACTACATGGAGAACATTTTGCCCTGTATGCAAGCGTGATGCAAGAACTAGCACCGGTGATCCACCAGCATCAGAATCTACTCCATTAGTTTCTTCTAGCCTGGGATCTATGGCTTCGTCTTCTGTGTTGTCATCCTTTAGATCTGCATCATCATTGGCCATTCAAATTGCCCCAGGCTCATCACGGTCCCCTTCAATTTCTCATATTCCCTCTCTTCCATCTCTGCCTGCTTCTTGTGTCCAGCAGTCTCTTAGGTCATACTATCAATCACCTTCCCTGAGTGTTAGTCGCAGCTCAGCAGACCTTAGGCATGTGTCTTCCCAGAGGTCCATTGCTTCTCATTTAGCTTCACCCCACTCCTCAGGTTATCCTTCGATATCACCTCTTAATGCTAGATACATGTCTCCATACATTCCAAGCCCAAGCAATGCATCACCTAGTTTTGTAAACTCATCGAGTTGTCAACACCGCATACTTCATTTTAGTGAATCTGCTGCAAGTTTCTCTCCGTTTGCTTCTGCTCAGTCACTTCCAGATTGTTAATTTGAAATTTAGTATGCTGAAAGCTTTTTGGTACGTGCCTGAAAACTTGAAGTGAGCAAACATTTCTCGCATCCTTCGGACATGATCTTACTATCACATTATGGGGACTGGTTCACGATTGGATGTCATCTTTTAAATGGATGCCGCCTGACGTATCTGGAATATGACATGCTTCGGCCTGATTTGTACATTGTGTCATACCATTGCAACCCATGTATTAATTTTTCCAAGTGATTAACATTTGTCCTTACAGATGATGTTTCACAATTTTAACACAGGCTTTTTGCGTGTGTGTGTGGTGTGTTGTATCAAGCTCTGTTGAAACTGATATATGAACAGTTTGATTGGTGAGTATAGGCTTAACCCCCCACAAAGGCACTAACCATTGAGATGTGATCATTCTGCAGTTCGGTTGTGGTTGGTGCTATTCATCTTGCCAAGATTGTAAAAAGAAATTACAGCTTGCTGGTGGTATTTATGTGTCATAAATGTCCAAAAGAAGAAGACAAACATTCCACAATCGAGTAAACAAATTTGACCTACAAGTTCTGAAATAAGTACGACACGCCTTTATAATTCGATTCCTTATTGTTAAACTGCAATCTAGTTTTTATTTTTGAAGTGTGAGAATTACTATTATTAGTATCTCTTTGAAGTTTAAAATTATATGATTTGTTTTCTTTGTTTTGTCAATTTTATGAGAAATTTTTTGTGCAAATTGAAATTATGTCATTTATAAACTAATCCAATTGCAAAGTGATATATACATATTGTATTTATCTCAAACAATTAAATATATATCACTATGTAATTGAATTTGTTTATGAATGATATGCTAGACTGAATTTATTTAAGAATTTCTCCAATTCTATTAATGTCATTTTGTCAGAAAGTGGTGCTGAAGTTTGACCTATTGTAGTAATATTCTGTACAAATTTACAGTATTTTCTAATATTTGATTTATTGTATTAGTAACTCTCTAGCAAAATATAATATTATTTCTGAATAATAATAAAAAATTTAAAATTTAACAAAAAAAAAATTATACAGTTTTAATGGAGATAAAACAGATGAGCTATTGTATAAATTTTAAATCTTACAGGTATTAATATAGTACGTTAAATTTCATAGGATAAAATACTAATTTTCCTTTTCTGTAATATTTAATAGATTTGAAGAGATTTTGTTGGACAGATGAGCTTCTAAACTACTGAAAAGACAAGAAACAAACTTGATTGCCCTTCCCAAGTATAAACACATCTTTTGTGACCAGACAGTCGTCTTCAATCTTAAAATTAACCATTACAATATCGATGAAAGGTTGAAGAATTATAGCATTTCACAGAGCAAAATTGGATACTAGAAATGAAATACTTATCTCAACAAAAATTGAAAGTTTAAGTTCTATTACTTTAACAATCCATCTGTATTTATCCATATTTAAAACTCAAAAAATATTTTTAACTCAATTAAATTTTGTGCTTCTGTATATGACTAGAAGGATATTAAAACTGGCGCAAGCAAAGAAAAAAAAAAAATGATCTGGAAGATGATTTAACCAATGAAGATTATTGTAGCACCCTGAAGACGAGAACAAAAGGAGTTGATGAATAAGATGAAAACATAAATATTACAAGGAGGAGATTAGTTAAAATTTAATAAATATGTATTATTAAATCTCTAAATTAAAATTAAAAGTAATATTTTATCTAATTAACTTTCTTAATCATTAATTTTGAATCAAGTTAATCAAATTCAGAGACCAAAATAAATTTTTTTCCCAACAAAATTTGAAGTGAAGAAATAGAAAATGATGCAAAAGAAAAAAAAAAAAGAATATGATACAAAAAGCATAAATAAAAATACCATGTATTAGTATTAGTTCCCAGTCCCCCTGTATTAGTGTTACTTCCCAGTTGACATTATCGCCCATGGCTACACATAATCTGAAATTTTCTAATGAATTTTGGATGTTATTTTATAGAGAATTATTAAATTTTGGTGGTGATAACAATCAACTTGGAAATCGGTGAAAAATAAACAAATACTCTTAGATTACTTAAACTGCAAATTCAAGAAAAATACATAAATCATCGTATTATCATTGTACGAAAAAAATTATGAATATTGCAATAATCCTGATGAATTTTCTAGAAATAAATCAATCCCTTTAACAGCAAATTAGCTCTGAAAAGCTTACGAGTCTGCTATTTCTCTCTCTGCTGGAACTTCGTCTCAAAATCTATCCTCCCAATTTTGTGAATTCCTAATAGCTGTAAATATAGATCTAATCTTTGCTTATCTCCAGGTTTACATTCAGAGCTTTCAGCTTCAGAACCCGTGGCACGGTCCTTTATTCCAAAAGCAGCAAGTATTAGATCTAATCTTGCTTATCTCCAGGTTTATACTCAGAGCTTTCAGCTTCAGAACTCATGCCGCGTTCAGTCTCATCTCTAGTACCAACCCTGAGAGGTTCTTCTTTGCCAATTGTTTGGATGAGCATAAGCATTGCAACCAAAAACACAATTATGTACACAGTTCTGATGCCAATTAGTGAATTGATGTAACCCATAAATGATGGACCGCCGAGTTTTTTCTGTATTGTTAATCCTTTTCTATAACCTTCAAGAAATTGTGAGATTTGAGATGCCTGGTCCTCCCCTTCGATACTTTCTACACCGATAACCTTCAGTGTACAATGTCAGTACAAATATTTTCTTCCCCTCTTGTGCAAGATATATCAGTTAATGATGATATAGCACAGTAACAAATTCTGCTCAAGTAATTCATATTAAATGCTGAATTTACTCTCTTGAATGAAAGCACAGAAGATCGAAGGGATATATATCAAATTTCAAACTTTGCTAACCATTATAAATTAGCTGTTAATTTCTACTGTGCTTGTAATGAAAGACTTCAACAAATAAACTCCATTTCAGCTCCTGGACCAGGCATTTTTGGCAAATATATCCAATGTCTTTTGGATCGAGAAAACAATTGAAAAATAAATAATAGAGGGGAACCTGTGGTTGAAAACAGGTTCCCCTTAGACTATAGATGAATATTATCTAAACCAAACCTAGTGATCTTTTTTAATGGGAAAATTACTGAAACCTCCACGAGATGAATGCAATTAACAGTTGGGTCCTTGTCTTGAAGAGTAGATACTTAAGTCATTATGCTACAATAGCTGCAAAATTTGGAGTTTGAGGGTTTAAATATTTTATAATATTGTAATTCAAGGTCCAACTGACCATTGACCAAGGTGTATTTCGAAAGGCAAGGACTAAAGTGTGCTAAAAGTTATATAATATCTTTGCCAAAAAGACCAAAGTTCCATGCTAATGAAAACCACAGAGACTAAAATGAACATCTTTTGAAACAGTATCATCCTAGGTTACACTAAACCACTAAGAAATTTTCATAATTTTCTGTTTTATTTTTACTCTCCTGTCTACATTTGGCTCTCTATAATATTACAGATAAACAATAGAAGCCGAATTGGTTTTTGGAAGTCTTTTGTTGGTGGAAACTTTCTTCATTAGATTTTCAGTTAAATTTTCCATATATATACTAAAACCTCCATGAGATTTGGTTGAATATACTAGTTGGTCCCTCTGTTTTTGGAAATATATTATGAAGTCTCTTAGGTTGGGTTTAATACACTTTATAATCCTTCCATTAATTTTTTTCCATTACATATCAACAAAATGTCAAATTTGCCCTTCTTTTTTTTGTCTTAAAAAATACCAAAAAAATATTTAAAAAAATTATTGTTATCAACTTGATACCAAAATGTCAAATTTGTCTTTTTTTTTTAATATTGTATTTTTTAAAATAACATGTCAATTATCAAAAAATAAATAAGGGTATTTTTTAGTTGACTAACAGAATATTCTAGTCAAAAGTAACTGAAGAGACTAACTAGTATATTTAACTAAACCTGAAAGACTTTATAATATATCTCCAAAAATGATGGGACTAACTAGTGTATTCAACCAAACTTCAAGGGTGTATTAGTAATTTACCCTATATATATATATATATATATATATATATATGAACATATTTCATTCACTCTCCTTTTTTCTTTCTTTTGGCATGATAAAGAATGAAAAGGTTTTACAGAAAGCCTAACACATAAGCACACTGAAATTTTTTTCTCTATGGATATGTAGAATTTAGTTCTTAGTTGGATAAGCAACAGCATTCCAAAATCCCTCACAGAAATTCTAATTCTGAAATCCTTTCAAAAATAAATTCACCATTTTTTTCCCTTGTCTCCCAAAAAGTTGAATGAAAAAAAAAGGAAGAAAAGGAATTGGCACTCCAGCTAAGCTTCGATCCACTTGCCTTGAAATGGACCAGTAATGTTATCTCTTTAAGTGCAGGCTTTCATTCAGACCATAACATATGAACTAATAAAAGATTTTTAAGAATTTCTTTTGGTCAATAAGCCTTGTATAACTCACTAAACATGGAATAGAAAAGGATCAAGAGACATATAAATGCATTAAGAGAGGAAGAATAAGCAGTTTTTGAATTACATTTACTGCAAGTAAAAAGAGGAAATTATAGATGAAACATATCAAAAAGATTGATAAGACATATATGGAACAAGAATTTCAGGATGAGACTAAGATGCAATAAGACCAAAGAGCAGAAAGAGCCTAAAGGGAGAGAAAAAGAAGCTAATAATCATGCAAAAAGAGATTTATCTATATTGCATCTAAGGATTATATACACACATCGGACAAAGTATACCTTATGCACTATATCAATGTCATGAAGCACCTAAATAAATAATTGTGTTTTTACACCATAAACAACAGTAATTAGCAATACTAAATCCAGGGTTAAGAATTCAAGTATAATTTTGTAAAATAATGGCTTACCGAGAGATACTCCTCCTCTCCATCCCAAACAACCATCTTTGGCAGTTCTGAATGTTTATTGCCACCGAATGAATCAGCAAATTCTTCCCATTGTTTGACTCCAACATAACCAAATACTAAATCGCGATTTGCAGATGCAGCAGCTTTTAGTAACTTGATCAGTTTTTGTGAGTTTTCATCATATTCATCTGCCATGATGGTCAAGACAATTTTCCTATCATCATCTTTTAGTATTTTCAGGGTGTCACGGTTCATGGGCACAGCAGGAGGAAGAAAATTTTGCTTTAAGAAATCCTCCAAAAATTTCTCTGTATATTTAAAATGAAGGTAAGAATTCACACTTATTTAGCTAATTAAAATTAACCATATAATCAATAGAAATAAAACTTAAGGTACTAGAGAACTAGCAGAAACATCTAATGAAAACAAATGAACGTGGACATCCCAACAAACACAAAATGAAACTTTTAAAAGATTGAAGACAACAAGCTGATCAACTTCAATGTTGAAATGACTATGGTCTCAATTGAGATGTTTGTGCTCAATCAATTAAATTGGTTCAAGTAAAGATCTTCCATAACACTACTTACGGGTATGGAGGTAACTCAGGAGTATAACATTTATTTAGCAATTTAAGTGTTATCTTTAAGTGAAATGGAGTATAGTTTTTAAATTGCTAAATAAGATAAAATTGTAATACTCTATTTCACTTTAATATAAAATATTTCAAACTACAAACTTAGAAGTCCAAAGTCTAAACTAAACCACAAAGACAAACAACAAAATCACATAACTTAAAAAGTTCAACAAACTAGTAATGACTCGTTTTTCAAGTTCAAGCAACATGCTTTTATGTCTAGAAAGTATCCACTCTTAAAGTGAAAGACCCGGGTAGAATGTCATACCTATACACATGTCGTATCCTAAGCACACAGCTACTTATTCATTTTTAAAATGTCCAGTAAAATAGCCAATAGCAGGAGAGTTGGAGAATATGGATTGGAGGCAACACTGAAGGTGAAGGCTTAAGCAAAATCATTTCAATTTGGATCTTCTTTACAATTATAGAGAAAATACATAAAGCATATATTAAATGAAATACAAAAAATATATATGTAACATATATATAATGGTAGTTTGATCGTTTCGGTATTTGAGGTTTTCAAATATTTCTAACTGCACCAAACTGTTCAAACCGAGTTAAATACAGATAACTGAACTAATTGAATCAAATACCAATATAGCAGAACCATTTAGACCGATTTAAAATTAGTTTGGTATGATTTTCAATTCCAGTTTGGTTTTGCACACATCTACTTATGGGTGTCAAAGTTTAGCTTGATTAACGAGATTAATGAACAAGCTTATCATCAGCTTGTCTAAAGTTTTAAATGCCATACTTTTACTCAATTTGGCAAAAATAGCTGCTGAAAGGTTGACTCCACTTCAGCATCACTAATTTACTTTCAACTATAGAGGTCAATTTTCTTTGCATTTTCTGTTTCTTTTCTCAACTATCATTGATTTTGAACTTCTTGCTTATAGAAAATTGAAAGAGATGGGCGGAAAAAGGCAAAAGGAGAAAATGATAGATTCTATGAATATAAGAGAGACTCATCAACATCTCGGGAAGTTTTTCTTCTACTCCTTTCAGGCAAAAAATAAATTTAATATATTGCATATGGACGTAAATATGTAACAAGAGCAATCAGAAATTCTGATTCCTGATTGGTGGTAAAACCCACTAAATAATACTTCCAGTTCCACCATTTAAAATCTTAAATAGCAAGATTTTAGTTTGATGCACCATTTAGGAATCAACATGAATTTCAGTTCAAAAAAAAAAAATTATTCTGCAGTTAAATTTTTAATGTTATTGGAGACAAACTACTTTTTCCAATACTTGGAAGATGTGCAACTTGCAGAAAGGATTTATCAATAAACATCAAGTTTCGTAACTGTTAGCAGTCCCTGATATCAATCCCGATTTCTAAGATTAACTGACTACACATTTGTTAGCTAAAATAAGTGTTTTACGGTTTGAATTCTCAACCGCATGAAGTTTTCAATTTTAGGATGCAGAACTACTTTTTTCTGATACTTAAAAATCAGAAGATACCCAACTTGCAGAAAGGATATATCTATAACAGCAAGTTCCGTAACTTATAGGAATCCTATCCTGAGGTCCTGCTTAAAATCGGATAGCAATTAAACCCTCCCGATTTCTAAGATTACTGACTTCACATTTATTACCTAAAATTTGTGTATTACAGTGCGAATTTTCAGTAACATGGTGTTCCCTGAATTGTAGTCAGAACTACCTTCAATCCACATTTTGCATAACTTGTACGATACAAATACTACAACAAGCACAGTGACTAACACCAGAAAGAACAACCATAATCATCCACATAGGACATAATCAGATCTTCTTCCTTGCTATTCCTTTTTCCTGCGTATCTTTTTTCCTGCTTTTCTATTCCTAAATTTTATTCTTCTATTGAATAAAACAGAACCTAGACAATGATCAAGTACCCAAAAAAATAAAACAAATGAGATGTCACAACAAATATACAAAATTACCAAATGCTATAGTCAAAATTCTAAGAAGAAAATGCAGAATACGCATTAATAAGGATAAAATATACAAAAAGCTAAGTTCTTGATAACTGAATAAAAACTAACCTTCAAAGGGGCCATAAAAGATGCTTCGCTCATTGTAACTTGGATGAAGGGACACCAAAGCAGGAACCTTGTCAAAATCGTATCTTACCATGACATCCTCTGAAAAATCACTTGCCACAGAAAACCAAGCCTTTTTCTTATACTTCATGCCTAAAGTCGAAAGAGTGGCCTCATTTATGCCAAAACCTATAAATATGGGGAAATAAGTGCCAGCAGCATCAACAAAGTCTCTTACTGCAAGGTCCGAATTAAGTATGGCTACATCAGGAGCAACAAATTTCCTCAGATAACGAACAAGTAAATCAGATTTCCTTGGCCCATAGTAATCTACAGGAACACCATGCATAAATATCTTGAGGGTAGGATATCCGCTGCATCAAAGTAAAGACATTTAATTCAAGGGAATGCTATAAATACTTTAAGACTCGGTATTCATAGTAAGGACACTAGTGAAACCAGTATATCTTTCATCCAGAATCATAGATACCCAGTATTAAATTGAAAAGCAATCATAAATTTACCAAAGTATGAAAATAAACATATGTATATAAAGTCAGGGTACACATACTCAACATCGTATTTGCTAGCAAGACGAGTATACTTGTCAGCATCTACTTTTGCTATCAATATAGGTTCCTTCAATTCGGCAAGAATAGGGGCAGCAGCATCCAACTGCAACATAATAATAAAGATTATTAATTAAGAAAAATTAGAGGCATCATATAATTTACAATATTTCATCAACAAAAAGCAACAGTAAGATCTGTTTCACTCAAAAAAGCTAATAACCAAACATCTGGATGTATCATAACCAATTCACAATCAGCTGCATCCACCCACACACAAAATGGGCCAATGACTCCCCTGGCAATTTTTGCGTGCATGAGTTAACATCTCTAATGGCATATGGATGAAGCATTATGATGCAAAGATACAATCACCATTACTGAAGCCTTTTGCAAAATAACAAAACAACATAAGCACAGATCATCAACTGCAATGCTGGAAAAATCATTAAAGCCAAGAAGCAACATTGGAAGAGTCCTTGTTCGGATATCATGTGTAATGGTGGTTGAATATCTAAACCAATAATTTCAACTTATAACTCACGGAAAAGAAATACACAGAAAACTAAAGATAATTGAAGCATTTGAAAAGATTTTAGACAGTAGTAGAAAAATTTGTACTTTCCACACTTTAGATTCGTCCCCTATCATATGCATCCCTCAGAACACAATGCCTCCCTAATGTATGAAAAATTAGCAATGAAAACCAAATTTGGAGAATTCCTAGTAATGAGTCCGTTTCTATTTCTCAGTATTTACTAAATGAAAACAAAATCAGGACACTTTCGATTACCAAAACAGATAATTTACCAACAAAATCTATTGCAATCTGAATCCGTCTATTCATCTAAATACACAGTAAAATTCAAGCACACCTCATAACTGAACGTCCACTTAAACTGTAATTGTATCGTCAAAATTGAGTACAAATCAAATTAATTCAAAATTTTCTCGAGAAAGAGAGAGTGTTGATTAACTACCTCAGGAGCAAGGCGCTTGCAGTGGCCGCACCAAGGGGCATAGAAGTCAACGAAGATGAAATCGAAAGAAGAAATAGCCGAATCGAAGTTTGAATCGTCGAGCTCCAACACTTTCCCATCTATCTTGAATTTTTCATTAGATTCTGATGATTGCGAGATTGCAAAGAGCAGAGTCAAGATTGATACTATGAGAACAAACCCTTGCATTGTTTTTTGTACCTAAAACAATTGCGATTTTCTTTATGATGAGTACGATGATTCTCTGTATTTTATGTTTCTCTTTTCGTACTTAAGACACTTTTTTTTTGGTACTGCGAGGATTGGTGGAATATATTAGTAGTCTATTTATTATTTTTTTAAATATATTATAAAATTTTTCCCATTCAGTTTTGTTAACTAAAGGATCTCTATTAATTTTGAAGGAAATTTTACAAAATTGGAAAAAACACACTAAAGTATTTATATCTCAATGTCAAAAATGTTTAAAAATATTATAAAAATATCTACCATCAAAAAGTCATTTTAAGATATATCAAAAAATGTAAATTCGGTATATTTTCAATATATTTTGGATATACATTAGTTTAATATTCTTAAAAATATTTTGAATATATCAAGGATCAATATACTTTGGGCATATATTAAAAAAAGAATAGATGGTCTATACGGTATTCTCTAAATTGTTGATATCATTATTTCTAACTTGAAAAAATTAAAAAAATTTTTGTACTTTTTAAGGAAAAAAATGAAATTTGATATTTTGTTTATCTATAACAGTACAAATAAACAGAAGAGTATATTAAACCAAATCTGAATTCTAAGAATAAAAAGATTAACTAGTATATTTAATTAAACTTAATGTATCCTAATAATTTACTATTTTTTTTCAAGATTACCTACACTTTTTATATCCTAATAATGTATTTCGTTTTTACTTATTTTTTTCAATTTTACCCATTTTTCTTCCTCAACCTTCTCCTAAAGAAGAAAATTAAGAAGTTTATGTCTGTTTTGGATTCCAAGTCTGCAACTCAAGATTCTTCAGCTTGCAATGCAGAACGACATCATCGGTAATCGCACCAAAAAGCTAGCCTTTCTCAAGCTCGGCTCATTCTTGTCGTCTCCTCTATTGTTGTAGTTTCCCAACTAAAATCTGACGCCATCGATTTCTAAAAACTTCCATCGACTTCTATTTCCTTTCTGGTTTGCTTTAAGTTTTTCTTTTGAAAATCACATTTGCAACTTAAATCTTTTTTCAGTTGAATAATGATGGTAATCATATTTTATATTTTAATTGTTATAAATATTTATCCTCTTTTTGGAGTATAATTGCATATGAGTACTAATCGATCCCCTTATATAGTTTTTTTCCCTTTTTGATCCAATTGTTATCAACCCTAACAAAATTTTTCCAGAAAAAGAGTGGAAGATATCAAGTAATATGTTTCCCTGCGTTGCTTGTGATTCATACGTTGAATCGCTAATCGAATGCTTAGTCGTGTTACCGTTTTCTTTTTTGTTCTTTTTTTTTTTTTTTTAAATTGCTAAGATATCTTCAAAGCACACTTGAAATATATTCAAAATATTCCAATAGAATTTCCAAAACTATATCGAAAGTATTTTTAAAGAATTTTAAAGAATTCTCAGGATATATCCAATTTATTCCCAAAGTATAACTAAAGTATTCATATAGAATTTCTAAATGTATATTCAAGGTATTTCCAAGAAATTCATTTTAGAGAATTCTTTGAGAATTTTCAAGGCATATCCAAAACATCCTTAATATATATTCAAGATATTCCTAAAGTATTCACAAAAAATTCTCAAATATATCCAAAGTACATTCGACGTATACAAAACTATTTATTTGATAATTTGTAATATTTTAAATTTTAATTGAATTCTATTATTATTATTATTATTTTTTAATAATCAATTCTTCTTATTTTGGTTTTTTTTTTGTTTTTTATTGATAAAAATTGAATCAAAATATGTCAAAGTATGCCAAAGATATACTATTTGAGCATATTTTGAGATTTAAATATTGTTATAATTTTAGAAAATTGTTTTCGGTAAAGTTAAAAAAAAGTTAAAAACTCTTGTAAAAGTGTAAAAATGTATTCATTTTTTGATATTTTTGTAAAATTCTCTTTCTCTACGCACAAAACTCAAACTCGAAACCTTTTTTAAAGGAAAAGACGATATCATCTCAACCAATCATTTATTCATTAAATGTTAGCTAACATTTTATTTTTGGGTTTATTTTATAATTGGTTTAAATTATTAAAATTTTAATTTATACAATTTATTTTATTCAACAAATTAAATTTGACGACTTTGGATCAATTAGAGTAAATATCTACGAAAGTACTGAAAAAAATAAATGTTATTAACATTTCTCTAAGAGTTTATCTTAGGTAATTTTCTCTTTTTCTGAATTTGATTTTGAAATTTTATATTTTATGCGTTTAGCTTTCAAATTCTTACTTTCATCTCATATAATTCTTATCATAAATAACCATCAGAATAAATTAACAAAAAAAAAAAAACACTTTTATCTGCATCGTGAAAAATAATTTTATGAAATAAAATTTGCTCAAAAAAATTATGATGCTTATATAAAAAGGAGCTCTGTAGTCAAAATTTAAAATTCAAAAATTTCCCTAAAACAAATAAAAGCATTGAAATTTATATGGGATGTTATTTTTTGAATTCATGGAAGTAGTCATAAGGTTTGAAATGAAAATAAAAATTTAAAACTAATAAATATACAAAATAAAAATTTCAAGAACTGAAATACCGAATTAAGAAAAAAATAAATTATTAAGATACTTCTTAAATTTTATTGAATACAATGGTTAGTATTTTCATTTTTTAAAATATATTATAAAATCCTTTATATTGGTTCCATTAACAAAAAAAAAAGACATTCTATTATTTTTGAATAAAAAATTATGTCCGCGAACTAGAATATCTTATTAATCAATTAAAAAATATTAAAAATATCTTTATTTATATTTTGACGAATTTAATATTTTATTAACTTAAAAAATGATTAAAACTTTGAATCATTCATTAATTATGCTATTCAGCAGGATTAGCATACTTCAGTTCCAATTCGCTCTCTGCAAATTTTTGCTGAAAGAGCATTTTTCACATCATCACAGGCAGCAGTTATTCTGAGTTTGTTGTCTAGTATGAACCCAAACCTTGCACCTAATTTACCAGAAATAAGCCATATGTGAATATGAGAGAGAGAGAGAGACACACACACATGCATATAAGAAAAGAAACAAAAATGTTCTCTAGGAAAGTCATAATTGTCGATGTTACTTTTTATCATGGATGCAGGTTAACCTATGTTAACACCAACATAAGTATTTTTTTTTTCTTGTAAACTGCATTTTGAGCCTCGTTGGTGCATCCTTTTTTTTGTTTTTTTCCCTTATGGCCATTGGAAAATGAAGATGCAGTTACATAATGCTAAGAAATAAAAACAGCAGCTAGAAAATTTCATATGCTGTTTTAAAATCCAATTGACATTCAACTTCCATCAAAAGGAAAAGGCAACAAAAATTAAATCTGCCTGAAACAATAAAAGAAAGTCTACTTAGAAGTACCAAACCGAATAGCTCGAAGCATGCGAAGTGGATCATCCAAAAAAGTAGCCTTTGAAGGTAAAGGAGTGACTATTTTTCCAGATTTCAGATCTTCAATGCCTGCAAGAGGGGAAAAGTAAATAGAAAAGGCATAAGAAATAAAAAAATTAACCTCTTCCAGTAAAGTCTTCAACTGAGCTAGTATTAATGTTGTAGAACAAGCTGATAAAAAAATGGAAATCATCTCAATACCATAGATTAGTCCAATAGAAAGTATGTACTTGTTAGACATGCTGGGCATGGCATGTCCAGAGGGTGCACCAATTTAATCATTTCCAGTGGAAGAAACCTGTTTATGGTTAGATCCCTTCTATAAGCATCCTCTTTCGCTGTGCCAAATTTCTGTAATAAAATGGAGATAAAGTATGCTTATACATGCACACCCACACACGAGTTGAGAACAGGATCTGAATTCTGAGATAATTTCCTGTTGCTCCTCAATAACTCAAAGGTAGAGGATGTGCTGTGAAACTAACTGGTCCCAAGTTCATATCCGTGCAAATCCTAATTGGCTAGATTTTATTCTTTCTAAACTTGCAACAAATTGGTAATGGAGAAATCAACTCAACTAAACAATTAATTGATATTTCACCATGATAACAGAATTTTGATGTGTAACTGACTAATTTCATGGATAAATTAAAAAGGTGCAATTCCTGGAACTAGTCTAAATATAATCCACAATTAATCTAGCATTTTTTTTGTTATCTCAAAATCATGATGATAGTCATATGTTAGTTTATAATACACATATACCACTTACCAATTTCTTCTTGTTCCCTTTTTTCTTTTCTGTTGCACACTAGCACCTTTGCAGTTTAGAAACATTGTAATCCTCCACTTGGTTTCTAAAAATTAGGGTCAATGACCTGAACACTTAGTTTTAATGGAGGGATAGGAAGGGGTAGGAAATGATAGGCAGGAGGAATATGAGTTATCTCTTCAAAAATCATTTTGCTATCCCCTCAAAATTGAGAATGTAAGACTGATCACTCCCTCAAAGCTAAAAATATGTTTTTAAATAGGACTATTTTACCCTAAAATCAATTCATATCTATTGAAACATCCAAATGCGAGAAATTTGGTGAACCATCTGTTTCCTTTATTTTCCTATCCTCGATTGACAACTATCCTTTCCTTTCTTATCCAACTAAAACTCCCAAACAGAGAGGAACTGTGCAGTAACCTCACATATGAATTCCCTTTGACACATGTTGTTTCAGCGCATTCATGTGGCTATAAGGTAGCCATCATAAATTTTTTGAAACTAGAGGACACCTCTGCAATATTACAAAATCGCACAAGTTTTTCTTGTAATCTACACTTTCTAATTACTGGGGTACGAATGAGGGCTTTTCTGAAATGCAAGATAGTCCTTCACCACTCATGCAATGAAAAAATTTGTAATGGAATTAGAGAACAGTATAAATAAAAAAAAAATACACATTCTTATCAGAAAGTTCATAAATCACAAATAAAATATATGCAACCACCAAATCATTGCAATATCAAGAACTCAACAAACAGAAATACACCACGAATATGGGACTATGAAGCTAAGTTTATTTTGTACCAATGTAGGAATGCGACTGCCCTCACTATAATCATCACATCTTAAGTTCACAGAATCAATCCATTGATCAAAGAGGCGCAGCCTCGCAGTTTCTATGTGTTTGGACTGGTCAGGATTACTGCAAGAATTGAATAAAATAACACAACTGTCATGAAACACCACCATGCTTGGAAAGCTAAGATTAGTGCGACTGAATGCTGTTAGTCTCCGGAGTAGTCAAGGGCTACTTGACATAAATGAAAGAAAGCATGCAGATTTACTGCACAAAATGTATAGACTAGTAGGAGGCATAGGATATCTAGTCCGAGGACAAGAAAAACAATTACAGCATAAGAGAGCATAGTCTAACTTAAAACTCTACAAATCCTGAAACCTTTTTTGTATATGATATCCAAAAGATAATGATCCTATGAGAAATTCTGAAAAGCTTGAGGTGACTTCATATGCTTAGCTGTGATAAAGTGAGATGCTTTTCATGTTCAGCAGAGAAAAAGCCAGCACTGCATTCAAATCCTCAGTTTTAAGTCTTTTTGAATGCAGTGATTTGGAGAGAAAAGAAGACGTCGCATTCCAAACACCTCTGTAATATTTTAAGTCTTTTTGTTTGTTAATCCTTCTAGTCCTGTTAAAAAGATTTATCCTAAAAAACTCAAACCCAAATTAAATAAGTGAACAACAAATTAATTTGAATTCTCGTTGAATAAGTTCATAAAAAACAAAAGGAAAAATATTTACTTTCAAATTTTAAAAGAAGATCGTTTTTAAAATTTCTAGTTAAGAAGGAAAAAAAACACTCATACCAAAAAAAGATTTAGATATTAAATTTTATAACTAAAATAAATTCCATAAATGTAGAACATGGTTTATATTTTTATTTATTTTTGAGATAAGTGATTCGGATCATAGTATGGACCTAAAGCAATCAGTTGTCATAAAATTAATCTGAAAATCATTTCCATATGTTTATATTTTCAATTTCATTATAAATTAACAATTAAGTACTTGAAATTTTTGAAAAATTGTATTCACATTTATACTTTAATTACTTATAAACATATATGTAACTGATATAACGATGACGTATTGTATTTAAAACAATAAAATCGATAAATTTTAAGGTCAAATTAAAAATATTTGACTCTCATTCCAAGAGATATGATGATAAGAGTATATTTTTCTTTAAGTAAAAGTCTCATTAGTATAAAATATATCTTACTTGAATGTTAGATGTATATGTTTTATACATAACAAATACATTAGATCGATGTAGATATATTTTTGTTAATAATGACTCAAATTGCTAATAAGATGCGTTAATGGCGTAAGGGTATATTAGAGAGCCTTCCATTCTACTTTTCTTACCCATGTAAGAATGCATTTTAATATATAAATACAAATCCAACTTTAATTTTTAGTAATGTGGGACAAACTTCTACATTCACTTTTCACTTTTAATCTTCTTACCAAAAAGCTTATTTTGAGTTTCAATTTCTATTCACACATTCTCCATTTTGAGCTTATGAATATATTAATTCATAGTTCACGTGTCAAAAAATATATATCCGAGTATTTTTTCCAAAACTGAGTTGTGGAATCCACCCAAATTATTCTCTTAAAATGACTCATAATCACAATTTTTTCCAACATATCATATTAGTACTGGGAAAGGTATCTACAATGCTTTAGATTGAAAATTAATTGACGTAAGAATTTTATTATTCATGTATATTAGTTAGATTTTAATTTCATTATGCCCTTTTAGCACCCAAATCAATTTTTTTTTAATTGTATTTTTGTGTTTTTTCTAAGTGTCTGAGACAAGATGGAGGTATTAAATGTGGGTACTATATAATGAAATATATGTATGAAATAGTTTTCCATCATAGCATGAATACGTCATTAATTAAGGTAATGTTATTTCTTATTCTAGCTTTTATGCATTTTATTTCAATTATAACTAGCTATTATAATTCTTATAATGAAATATATGTATGGTTTGCATGCAGAACCATATACTCGAACATAAGTTGATAAAATTCAAAAAATATGGTATGACTTTTTGGCAAATGAGTGTATATAAAAATTTTAATGTGATTTATTTTTTCAAGTGATTGTGTAGATTGAAATTTGTAAAGTTGTATTACAATTTTTTTAAATGCAATTTGAATTGTTTCCTTATGTTTTGTATATAATGATTAGTTGAAAATGATGGATTGTTAAGTATATATATGTTTGTGAATTTAAATTGTTGAATTTGAGTCGTTTGATGAATTGTTAAGTATGCTTGTGAGTTGGAGTTGTTGGAAAGGTTATAATGGTTTATATGTTGATGTTATAATTGCATAATACTTGAAATTGTAGTTGTATAATTGTAACTTTAATTTGGATGTTAGAAAGCCTATTATAACTTGAATTGAAATGTTTGCTGGAGATTATTTGGAATTATAAGTTATGGTCAGCAAAAATTTGTATATATATATATATAACCAAATAAATATGTTTTGTTGCAAAATAGACAAATCGAGCTATTTTGATATGTCTGTTTTGCTCTAAATAGATGCATTTGAGTTGGTCAAAATGTATTTTTGACCAACTCATATTCGTCTATTTTTACCTAAATAGACTCAGATGCATTTGTTATTAATAGATGCATCCGGTCCACCCTTTTAATGTGTCTATTTCTCATAGGTCTGTTCAAAAACATACACATCTAATACAAAATAACATGTACAAAAATCCTTTTTTCTATACTAGTATCTTTAGTTCAAACTCTAGATATAGAATACTTTTAAAATTTAAAAGAAAGTGTTTTATCCCATAATGAACTGAACAAGAATATGACTCTCCTTACCAAAAGAATCTAAGACGTGAATAATGCAAATAAAGAAATTCTTACATATTCAATCTATTATGTCATCTGTAAATTAATACAATCATGTATCTAATGACATGCATTTAATTATTGGATGAATTTCACCAACGGTATCCTAACTATACAAATTGTAGCAATTCAATTTTTCAAAGATTATTTTAGTTATAAAATAAAAGTTGAAGTAATATTATATTACAAATAATTTTTGAGACACTAAATTGTTACAATTTACATAGTTGAGTTACCATCGGTGAAATTCATCCTTTAATTACTAATATTGGTTGATGCGAATACACCATACATACATGCATATTATTTTGTGACTGAATTAGTTTATATATAGATAATGTGATAGATTAAATCCACCTAAGAATTTCTCACAAAAATGATAAACATATGAGTTGCATGGGTTGGTCATGCATGCATTTCTACTTTTTTGATTCATAACGTAACAAATATTGCTTTTGATATGTAACAATTAATAATTTAAGCAACAGTTACATTTTGCAACTCTATATATTAAAATCTCTTCTTCTATTCCCATATATATTTCATGTCCAAATTTGGGTAGCTTTATTTTTAATCAATAATATTAAATACAGGAAATAATGTCTACCTTGAGAGAAGGGAAGAAGAAGAAGCAGATAGACTGCAAAGCAGCTATTTCATGGCAAGAGAAGAAGGATCTTGCAGATAAGGAAGGAGATGCCCTTGAAAAGGAAATTAAAGATCTTGAAAAATGGGTATATGTTATTCATTATTTTACATGTTATGATCACTGCATTATTTAAGAATTCCCATTGTTAGATTATCCCACAATATATTTGACTATATCTATACATTATTATTTATAATAGTTTGAACAATCGTCATCTTTTAAGTTAGCTTTTAAAAAAAATTAAGTCCAAGACTTATTTACCTAAAAATATTTTATATGGTATTAGAATCATATGATACTGAAATACCTGTAGTTGTTTTGCAAACAATATATTCTACTACTTTTATGTATCAGATGATCTCTCGTTGTATTGTACCCTTACAACAGGTTTGTACCTGATTGAAAGAGGTGCTATATTATCCCACCATACTTTACTATAATTCACACTACTACGTATAATAGCTTGAACACACCACTCTCTTGAGTTGACTTTTGGAAAAAGTTAGATTCAATACGTCCACTTATCTATTAAATTTTGCACGTACCAACTTTATTTTATTTATATTAGCAAAAATATTTTTTAAGGATTTTTATTTGACAGACTGATATGGTAAAAGCTATGAATGATGAACAACTGAAGGAATATCTGAAAAACAGACCTGAAGAATTGAAGACTCTAAAGGTACAAAAGAGCAAACCAAGAAAAAGAGTAAGTCCAGTTTTGGAATTTTGGTTTTGGTTAATTTAATTTCCTTGTCTTTTGGGAGGTTTTTTTTTTTTTTTTAAAAAAAAAAGGCAATTTTGAGAATATCTCATATGGGAGATTTAATTAGGAGTTTAATAATAATAATAATATTAATAATAATAATAATAATAATAATAGCTAGTGACGATGCAGGTCCAACCAGCTAGGAAGACAAAATCATCGGCTTCAACGGGAATAATGGCTTCAGTGTGGAAATTCCACAGGCAAGATGAGGAGGATTCTTCTTCTTCCATCAGATTTGATGCTTGAATTATTATTATTATTATTATTATAATGATCTGTACAAATTACAGCATCAAAATAAAGAGCTAAATACATTTGTTCATAGTAAATGTGAACCAATAAATTTATAAATTTAAATGACTGCCACAAGTATCCGTAACAGGTGTGATGATAGGGTAGAGATTTCTTCTCCCTTAACTAACATTTTACTTTTAATATATCTGCTAAGCCCACAAATCCAATATTAGATGGCTGAAAAAAAAATTAAAAAAAAGACTGCCACAATTAAATAACTCTTAACAATTTTTTCACATAGATCCAATGAGAGACGAAGACAAGGGGGGTTACATAGGCCCAGGTCCCCGAGTCTAAAAAAATTTATCTATATATACATATATTTTTTACAATTTTCAATAAAATCTTCAAATTTTTCAATAAAATCCTTCAAATATTTTTATTTTACTTTTTTAATTCTATATAAAATTTTTCTTTACCCGATTTCGTCCTAAATCCAATGCCGGGATTTATTCTATTGGTTTCTTGGTTTATACTTTATAATGAATTCCTCCAAACTTAGAAACATATCTGCTCTTCTCTACATCCCATCACAAAACAAGAAATTAACACTGGCATCCATTTTCTATTGTTGATTGCTTGCATAGATTAATTAAAATTTAATAATAAATTTTGAAATTGTGAATAATTTCCTACTGATTTCGATTACCTATAAAAACGAGAAAAGTAATGATCAAAGAATGCAAATGTCGCCAGTGATTGGGTGAGTTATCGAACTTTCTTCCTCTAATCATTACGTGCATGGGTTCAATTTTTCTTAACGATTTTCCCTTTATTACGAAAATATTTTATTCAAATTGAAACTTTAGTTTTTAGTCAAATAACAACGAAAATTCCCGACTGAAACCAAAGCTGAAATATAACACCAATAAGTATTTAGAAGTATTTAGGATTATTGTAGAGTATTCTAAAAATATATTTTATATTTTTTTATTTAATTGATTAATTTTTTATAACTTATTTTTTTAAATCTGTTTTAAGAAATTATATTTATCCACTTCTATCCGGAAACCATTTTCAAAACGAAAAAAATGTTAAGAATGCAATTTTTTTTCTCAAAAACATTTTTCCCAAGTCCACGGATCCTAAAGCCCAACCCAAACAAACTGAACCAAAATACAATTTTGGTTTGATTTGTTGAGTTTTTTTTTTTCTAGATTTGCAATCGACTTCATAAAATATTCACAAAATCAACTATATGAAACTTGCACCATAACTTGCAAACCTGTCATCTGAACCATTGACATTCATATAATCTCCAATCCCATATTTCAATAATGCTTTTAAGTACATTGTCATCAGAACTCTAATTCAATTCAACGAAAGACTAATACTACCAACACTTTTTTTCAATATTTTTTTGGACACTTGGTTTATAATTTATGCACGTCATCTAAATTTTAATTTATAAAATTTGCTATTTTATTTAATAAATTAAACTTTACAATATTGACCAATTATAACGTAAGTGTCCAAAGGAAGTGTTGAAAAGAAAGTGTTGGTAGCGTTTTTCAATCAATGTTTACCTTTGAAGTAAAAGCAAACCATCCTAAACGATTTCTTCTTTTTCTGGAAAACAAATAAGCAATAATAGGGAGGGCTTATGCTGGGGCTAAGGATGTTTGCATTTCTCAATTGTGAGCCCTAAACGAATTCTTCTCTACACATTTCATTCTTGAGTCTATGTACTTGGCAGCAATTTCATCCAATTAGCAAAATCTTGGAATCATGGTTGTGTGGCCAGCAGAGCTATACCAAATGAATTACAGATCCAAAAAATTGCACTAACCTCTTGTATTTCTCCCTCCTTTTCTACTAACAGCGTCGCATAATCGGCAAGGCAACGTGTCAAGGCTTGCCGCACGCGTCTTTTCATAGTTACCCAATACACCACATCTTCTCCATGCGTGGTACTCTGAATATGCTACAGGATCATTAGCAAGAGTCTTGACATAAGAGGCCAATTCTTCTATGGAGCTAAATTTGGTCCCATCTATTATTGAATGTGGAGGAACAAAGTCATCCACATTCGGTGCACCAAAATAAATTGGAACTGCACCAGAGTCTAGAGCATAAAATAGCTTTTCAGTCACGTAACTCTCAGTTGCAGAATTTTCAATTGCAAGGACAAACTTATAGTGAGACATAGCACAATGAAGATGATCCCACCATTTTGGCTTGATGCTCGCATCATTGGCACAATAAGGATAGAATGAGAGGGCCATATCTAGTCCACCGACATTATTCAAGCACTTGCCAAAAGAATGGTGTGGAAGTAAGCTGAGGAAACTCTTGGCCAGCTGGTTTCTTTTAGCAAGACAACGTGATGAAGACCAATAAACAAGTGTGTCCTTCAAATTAAAGGAAATACAAATCAATGACTAGTTTCCTCAATAGCAGTTGCATGGTGGAAAAAACAAGTGAAATATAAAATTAACTAATAGAAAATGCAAAATGCCAAGAAACATAAGCCAGAAGCTTACATTGTTCTTACGAGGAGACACGTGATAGTTTCGACCATTATGAAAGAGTGCACCGGCATAAGTTGATTGGACATCATCTTCTGCATGATAACTAATAAATAAATCCTCATAACCTGACCGTTTCCTGCCTGCTTCAAGATCCATATAAACTCGAAGTGGATCCCCATCCCTCCTCTACAACATGATAAAATTGCTAAGTACACCAATAAAAAGGGGGACGCTAGCAGTTCAAGGTAAAAGAGAGAGAAAAATGACTCGAATATGAAAAGCAAAAGAAATGAAGTAATAGTTGCAAGATCCTCTTCATAATTAAGAATTGCAAGAGTAATCTGCATTATATGCATCTGTTTATCAAACTCATGCAGCCAGTTATGTTTTGCTGATTCACTAAAATGTTCCTCCACACATTTTTTTGCTCATATGATTTAATACGTTTTTTTGTTCTCGTTTAAAACAAATGCATAAATTTAAGTTAAGGAATAAATTTTAAAGTAATGATGGTAACACTAATAATAGCAACACAGATGAAAGGACAATATCAAGAAGGCTTGCCTTCACTGTGCCTTGTGCATGACTTCAGGTGCACACCTTAGTGTCTTAGATACATGCCTCATGAAGATAGCCTGATTTTCATAAGTTGAGATGATGATACTAGACCATGATGCGTCTTGAGTCTGAAACTTGTAACTTTAATAGCTAAGCATATTTCCTTGTTTGTTTGTGATCCCTAATCAATACCCTTTCAACTCTAACAATGTTAACTTGTAAGTGCAAAGCACAGCCCTTTCTAGGCATCCCTTATCAGACTGAGGTTTACTTAAGATGAATCTATCGGGACATGCTTGCTGCAGAGAGCCAAATTGACTGGTTTGATCCTTGCATTCATTAAGTTTATTGAAATTTGGGTAAGATGAATAAGATAAAGTTTCTTGGTAGGCAGGTCAAAATAATAATAAAATAATAAAAAAAAAGAATGTCTACCTAAAATCCTACCACCACACACACACACACACATGAAGGCACAAATTCCTAATGAAGGATATCAAGGGAATTTCAAACTAGTAAAAAGTACACAATTATGCACAAAGAATGAAAATCCAAAATTTAATCACCATTATGACGTAGCATGTTAAAATTTGACTTTTCAAATTTATCATAAGATCCCTATTCATAGTTGAAGCTCAGTAACCTAGTATAGATTGGAATGCATCCTAAGTGCACTCAAGTTTTATGCTTTTTAAAAGCCAAGTCAACCTCAATCCTAATACCATTGGGGTAGACTGTACAGATCCTTCCATTTCACTCAATTTAGAATTTTCAGAGTCTTAATGTTACTAAATCCATCTCTTGTCTGCTTCACTCTTGTGATTTGGACAGATATAACCTTTTCAGATTAATTGGACTTGCTAATATCATCACCATTACCTGTAACACATTTCAATTGATGCCACCATCTTCTTATAGATGCATTTATTCAGTATTTGGTTTTTTCTCATTTTTCCTTTTTCTTATTTTTGTTATTCTTCCCCATCTATCTCTGGCTTCTTATATCAACCATGCCAACTGTTACCAACATGGTTTTAAACATCCATCTCAGCCATGCTAATTTTAATTTACACAGATTTAACCACCTAAAATTCATTCCCAAACATTGTAACTAATTAAATATAATTTTTAGCAATTCTCCATAATACAACTAGAACATTAAAAATGCACCCAAAAAAAAAAGAAATCACATTTCACCATTTCCACCAACCCACTATAAACACCTAATTTTCACCATCCTATAATATGATAAAACTAAGTTTCGAAAATTTTTTGCACCTTCTAGGTGCAAACCTAAAATCACCACATTCTTGCAGATTCTAAATATTGCAAGTCCATCACATCAAGCTCCAAATTAGGAAAAGACCTCCCAAAAATCACAAGACTGTTTCCTGCACATGTGTTTTTGTCTGCACACATGTTGTGTGTGCGCGCGCGGAGAGAGAGAGATCCCACCAATTAGTGAGTTAAACAAAAGCGCGTCCAACTAATTATCTATAATTGTGCTATGCTTTGATCCCAAATCAGCTACCTAAGAAGCAGATCGCAGGTGTACAAAACAAACTTGTTCATCTTTAATTTTGTCCCTAAATGTACGGCATCAATATGAAGCAATTCTGCACACAGCATAAATTGTATTCACCAAATCCAACTAAATTATCTATCATAATTTGTATAGTACACGCATAAATATATATTTCTGCATTATAAAACTACATATATCCACAAATTAACTCCATCTACATTTTCAACAAGTAATACTTGAATTAGAAAAAATTACCCGAAGCGGAGGTGTAATTGTTTCGAACAATAAAGCATCCGGTTTATCCGCAAGAACAGAAGATTTGGTCCACAAACAACTCAACCCACAATGGCAAGAATACAAATTATCCAAATTATCGGGAACCCAAGTCCACCCCTTAACCAAAACACTAACATGTGCCATTTTCAACTGATTACACTCAGAATCACCACCAATCTCTTGTAAAGAACCAGATCTATTAGTCCCAGAAGACCCCAAATGAATCAAATCCTTGTGCTTTTCCCTAAACTGAGCACAACCCACCTGCGAATCCCATTTCTTGAAAGCACTGTGCAAGTCAACGAAGGGATCTGGTGAAGAAGATGTGGTGGGCAATCTATTAACGGGTAAGGAAATCGAGGTGGTTACATATGGGAATTCGAGGAAACCAAGGAAGAAGAGGATCAAGAATGTCAAGAACATCATCAAGGCAAGAATGTAGGAGTTGAAAGGTTTCAATGTCATAGCGAGAATGAATTGTGAAATGGGTACTTCTCTTCCTCTCTCTAGAGAAAGAGAGATCATTATTGGGTTTTCGACGGAGGGATTCAGGTTTTGGACCAACAGCAGTTTTTGTTTTTACATTTTTTGGGATAATTTGATCCGAACTTTGTCTAATTTAGACCAAAATATATTTTGTAACTAAAAAATCACTAAATCATTTTTCTCCCAAAAAAAAAATTCTAACATTTTTTATTATTTTTTTAATTTTAATTTTAATTTATTATTTACTCTTTATATTTAATTATTTAATTAAATTATTAAATATTAAATTTAAATATAAATTAAATAAATTAAATAATTTTTTATTATTTAGTTAATTAAATAATTAAAATTAAAAATAAAATCGAAAATAAATATTATTAACATAACAAATATTTTAATAAAAATATTATTAATAAAAAATAATAAAAATATTAAATATTTAAATTATTTTATTTTATTAATTTTATTACTTAATTTTTAAATATTAAATATAAATAGTAAATAATTAAATCAAATAAAATTAACATTAAAGATTAAATTGAAGAAATAATAAAAAATGGCAGAATTATTTTTGTGGAAAAAAAATAGTTTAATATTTTTATATTACAAAATATTTAAAAGTTGTTTTTGAGTAAATAAAATAAAATTTAGTGATCATGAATTAACTTATCTCCATTTTTGGAGTGAAGTGAAGAGCTATGGTTTGTAATTGTTAGGCTAATCCACATTTGTTGAACATACTATCCAAAATAGGGGAATATGGGAAAGATTTATTTGAATAGGGTCAAAAAGTTAGAAGAAAATTTAGACGTAGAATAAGGTCTTGCTAGCTGAAATAAATCGCCTGAAAAGAGTTAAGGAGCCGTGGGCATTGGAGAAATTTCAAATCATGCAAGACAAGTTAGGAAACTTGCTGAATCAACAAGAATAATATTGGCGTTAGAGAGCAAAATAGTTCTAGGTCAAGGAGGGGATGTGAACACAGTATTTCCACCAATTTGCTTGTGCTAGAAGGAAAAGGAATTCCATTGCAAAGTTATAAGATGACCATGGCAATTGGCAATGTTAGGACATGGGCCTTAAAAGTTTAATTCATAATTATTTCACTAAGTTGTTCACTAATAGGAATTGGATTCCATAAACTAGAAATTTCTCATGTCACATTCCCAAAGAATATAAAAATGGATGCGGAAGCGTACTTGGATCCATTGGTATACATCTATTGAATATGGGTTGGTGATTTTCTAGGTGTTACATATTGAAATCTTTAGAAAACGATGAGAACTCAGAGAGAATGAAAACTGAAATATGTTAAAAGTAAAAGTACGTACATCTAAGGATCACAACCTTATTTATATTAACATATTGGACTATTTGCTAAAATGTCCATCAATATTAGTAATAGTTTTTAGGTTTCTATACATATCCAAAAGTTAATCACACACTTTATTTAAGATGATTGAGTCCATTATTAATTATTTTGATCACTAAATTGGACTCCCACAATTATAATTTTTTGTTATAATCATACAATCAATTTAGCAATTGCATGTGCGTCCACATGCCCAACATGTAAATGTACATGAATTAAGTCCAAATATCTAAAAATCTCCCACTTGGACTATATATCCATATGCATTAACACTAGCCTAATGGTTGTGTGAAAATCATCATGTCTCCTTAGTATCTAGCTAATGAAGAAATGTCATCTTAATCAATCCTATCCATTAGCTTTGTCAACATATGAACCAAAGGGGTTTTCGCTAAATCTAATCGTCAACTTGACCCAACATTGATCACATGCATCAACTCAACTAAATAACCTGGATCAAATGTGGATGTGTAGCATAGAAGTTACATGTCAATGTGATCATTAGATATCTACTTCCAATTGATCCTACCAAATGAGATCATTAAAACAAAGATTGAATGAAAGAGGTACTCAGAGTGAAATGAAATCGAATACTAACATTAATTAAATAAAATAATTATAAATGTCATGACATAATTAGTAGAGCACAAAATAAAAATACAGAAATCCCACTAAACTCAAACATCATCTAATGCATTAGCACCCATATGAGCTCTATGCTCTAAGAAAAATTTTGGTGTTAACACTTTAGTTAATGGATCCGCAATCATAGAGTATGTATTAACATGCTTAATAGTAATTTGACCACTCTGAATTCTTTCTTTCATAACTAGAAACTTGATGTCAATGTACGTTGCCCAATTTCAAATATTGAGAAAATTTCATGATTTATCGAAAGTTTTCCATTTTTTTCATTTCTACCTCAATTTTCTATTTTTTTTGTTTATACCAAAAATTATTTAATTTGTATCGATTTTTTAAATTTCTGTTCTTAGAGAGCAAGAGAAAGAGGAAGAGTTAGAGAAGCTCTGATTGGGTTGCATGGATTTAAAGGAGAACAACCTCTTTGAAACGACATCTTTATCATAGCTGGACACCGGCGCTCTAGTTGCATGGCCAACTTCTTCCGATTCACTCGTACTAAGTTATTCCTTTGCGGTAGACCCTTCAAATTTCGACTGTTGTGTCGCTGCTTCTTCCGATCATCATTCTTGGAAACAACAGTCACAAAGTCTATAGGATAGTGGCTGGAATGAAAATAGCAGTACATTTCAAGGAGACAGAGGATGGCAATGGTTATGAGTTTGGGAATGGAATTTTACAATGCATACTTGTAGAGTAATTTTGATTTTTTTTGTTGCTATTTATGAATAAATTTAGCGTGTGAATCGTTTCTTTGTTAAAATTTATGTGTGATTGAGTCAATGTTTATCCAATTATACCCAAAGTATTTTTATGGAATTCTCAAAGGTTTACCGAAATATCTTCAAGGTATATTCAAGGTCAAAGTATATCCAAGGAATTCCTTCTAGGGAATTATCAAGAAATTTCCAAAGTATATTCAAAACATCTTCAAGATATACCCGATGTATTCTCATATAATTCCCAGAAGTATACACAAAGGTATGCTTCAGAAATTTCTTGAGAATTCATAAAGTATACCCAAAATATTTTCAAAGTATATACAAGATATTTATGAGATATTCCTAAATAAATCCCTAGATATATCCAAATTATTTTGAAATGTATACCAAATTGTTTGTTTGACAATTTATGATATTTTGAATTTTGATTGAATTCTATTTTTTTTCTTCTTTAATGATCAATTCTTCATATTTTGGTATTTTTATTCTTTATTTGTAAAAATGGAACCAAGATATATAGAAAGTATACCAAAAATATACTGTCTGAACACATTTTTAGTGACTTTTCAAATTTTGTTACTGTTATTTGAGAATTTGTTATGCTTTGAACTTTGATTGAATTATATTATTCTTCTTCTTCTTTAATGATTTAATTGTTCTTGTTCTTATTTTTTGTCTTTTTTGGTGAAAATTGAATCAATATATATCTAATATATACTGAAGGCAGCTGAAAATATGCTTTCTTGGCATATTTTGGAGTGATTTTGAGATTTAGGAACTATTTTAATTTTAGAAAGTAGTTTCAGTAAAATTGAAAAAACTTTGGATAAATTTGTAAATTGGTATGCAATTTTCGGTAATTCTGTAAATTTCTCTCAAATATATTTCATTTTTTAAGAGACTTCGACTATACTTGTATTAATCCAATATCAAACATTTATGAAATTAAAAAGTTATTCTTTTTATTTGATAGGTAGTTATGGATGAATTTGTGTGAAATTTTTTCAATTTTAATTATATATTTTTTTTAAAGAATATTTTACCGCTATTTAAAATCGTAAAAGACACATATGAATTAGTCAGACTTTTAGTAATAAATTTAGCTTAAATGTCGTCTATTTTGAATTCAAAATTTCGGGCGAACTTTTTGTATGAATGAGTTACTATAAGCATTCAAATTCATTCATTTTATTTGCTAGAAAGCTTTATATGGCATAAAACTTTAACCACATCAAAACACGATTGTTGAATTGAATTCCAAAGGCGAAGCCAAAAGCATATGGACATGTCAATGTTCTCAGTAATATACCTGCCACCTGATTTTGAGTTATCAAAGGCAGAACAAGATAATGATGAGTAGGACCACGACGAAAATGACCATGATCATATAAACGAAGTTAACAAATATAAAGGAAGTAAGAGGAAATTTCCCAACTTGGATGGACAACTTATAGGTTATAGCTACTGATACAAGTCTTCGAGTTCTAAAGAGATTGGCAAAAGAGAAGTTAAACATACTTCCTCAAGGAATTGAAGGTATAATTATATAACTCAGCCTTAAAGAGTGCATATATATTAACACAGAACTTTTCCAATCAGGTCTTGAACTTTAACTCCAAATATGAAATTATTTTAAAACTCTTAAGAAAGTATTTTACCTTTTTCAGAATCCTACTCGGCATACTCTGTGTTAATCATACTAATCTCGATTCCAGACTAAAAAAAATTGAAATTTTGATGCAGCTATTGGAATATGGTCTTAAGTACTAAGTGCAGCCAAACGAAGAAGTTGCCTGGCTTATATAGGCTCCCATTTCATTATATGATCTATAAATTTCTGATTTGAAAGGTTAAAACAAATTTAGATTGAATGCTCATTTACATCAACATCAAAAGCAATAGGCAACCAACAGAACTGACTCTTGGCTTGTCAAAACACACTCCTTTGACATCATCAGCAAACAGAGATGAAATGAATGCCGTGCTTGATTCACATTGCCACTCCTACCATTACATCTATTTTATTATGATCCAACACAAATTACTAATAGCAACTCCAATAAACAAGAAAATGGTCTGAACAGTCCAAATATTACCACCCGCAGCCAAGCCATACTACAAAAATCAAGAAGAATTAAGTTAATAACCGATTCTACAGAAGCTGTAAGAATGAGATGGCTACGATTACTTATATCTGCAAGCATTTGCTGATGCCAAAAATGTGGAGATCGTTGAGAATTGGGGCACGCCATTTCAACCATCACCACTGAATATCATTCCATAATCAGATTAAATAGATGCAGAGGTTGCCTAAGCCTTTTGTTTGGCTTGCTTCATCAGGTCAATGAATTCCCCAAAGACTGGCAAAAGAGGAAAAACAATTCCACTGTTAATATTCAAGTCAAACAAAGTTTTAGAATATGAAATTGTGATGATATATACATATGCTAACATGTATAGATGTGTACACCAAAATCAATAAAATATCAAAAGTAGACTTCCATGTGAGGGAGGAGCTGAAAACAATCATTAAAGAGAGACAAGTACACCAAGAAATCTCTCTTCCTTTCAGCAGTTGGACCATGAGAGTTCCCAGGAATTTTCATTAGCTTATATGACTGAACTGTGAAAAGTGAATCAAAGGTTGTGCGGTTAGGTAGAAAAACAGGGGAAATCCTATTTACCAGTATCTGAATCGTGAGGACCAGGGGATGCCTCTGGATGGTATTGAAGTGACATGATGTTTAGTGCAGGATAAGCAAGACCAGCACAGCTTCCATCATTCAGATTGATATGAGTCACTTCCACACCCTCAGGAAGTGATGCAGGATCAACTGCGTAGTTGTGATTCTGCCATTAGTCAAATGCATAGATGAGCATCGATAAAAACACTAAACAGTATACGCTTAATTGCCATATTCTAGCACAACTATTTGAAAATGTGAATATCCACTTTGCTTCTTCTGATTTAGACAAAATTCAACATCCACAATAAAACTATCAATAATTCTCATTTCTTGATACAAATGAATTACTCGAAACCCAATAATTTATTTACTTCTATATGCGTTCCAATAAAAACTAAGCTTTGTGTACTTCTAACTCAAACTTTTTTGATATATTGATGAATTTACCATGCACATATGGGAAGTTAAAAAAAAATCTATACTTAAATTTTATAGAACTCACTTGAGCACTAATCTCAACACGGTTGTGCCGAAGATTCCGGACAGGATGATTTCCTCCATGGTGACCAAACTTCATTTTAAAGGTTTTACCACCTAATGCCTGGCCAAGCAACTGATGGCCCATGCAAATTCCAAAAACAGGAACCTTTCCTAGTAATTCCTTGACTGTTTGAACAGCATAAGGAACTGCAGATGGGTCTCCAGGCCCATTGCTGAAAAGAACTCCATCAGGCTTCATCTTTAGAGTTTCTAATGCTGGCCACTTTGAAGGGACAACAGTGATTTTGCAACCATAAGATGCTAGGCGCCTCAGTATATTATGTTTGATCCCAAAATCATATGCAATAACCTTCAATTCAGGAAGAAATATCCAAAAGAATAAGAACAAACCACAAGCAAAGATTTATTTTGCTTAACACAAACTCAAAGATTGATACTAACATGATAGACCTCTCCTCTCCCATTGGTGTTAAAATCCCATTCTGAATTTGTTTGGTCAACCCATTCATAAGGGGACGTGCATGATACATTGCTTATCAGATCAACACCTGCAAAAGTGAGCCAATAAAACTAGTCACTTCTAGTTCTCTGTCTCCCAAACATTTGCAAAACCACACAATTCATACCAACAATGTCCCACGATTGAGACATTTTCAGAAGTTCTTCATCTGTCTTGTACTGTTCTGTACTCAGAACACCAATTAGGCTTCCATCTTGCCTCAATCTACGGGTGATTGCACGTGTGTCGACATCATCTATTGAATGATGAAATAGCACCAAACTGAGCAATTAGAATTCATATAGAATTATAGTTCACAGATTTGTCCCTCAATATCCTGATTCCTGAATAATAATATACAGCATTTAGAGAATGAACTGTGGAATTTAACTTACAAATTCCCATGATATTCCTTTCTGCTAAATAATCCCCAAGTGTTTTTGTGCATCTCCAATTTGAGGTACTGGAAAATAAATTTTTAATAAATGCAATAAGCAGACAGACTCAATGTGCAAAGTGAAGATGCATCTTGCTAAGAAAGCAGAAGAAAAGAAAGAACACCTGATACTTAAGCTTCTTATCACCAGTCCAGCAAGGAAACATTGCCTTGATTCCTCATCATCTAACCAATGAAAGGCAATATGATTAGATTCTGATAATCAATATGTCAAATATTAAGCATAGATTTGAAATGAAAGTTCACCCACCAAAATTTACACCAGTGTTTCCTATATGCGGGTTTGTCATCAGGACAAATTGACCAGTGTAACTAGGATCTGTGAGAATTTCTTGATAACTGTAGCACAAGG
Source organism: Balakata baccata (assembly GCA_949630135.1). NCBI lineage: Eukaryota > Viridiplantae > Streptophyta > Magnoliopsida > Malpighiales > Euphorbiaceae > Balakata > Balakata baccata. The sequence continues at coordinate 102,540 of CATIWF010074028.1, forward strand.
CAATAAAAGGATTAATAAATCTAACTCCAAGAATCATTCATCTACAATTTAAACCAATGGAACTCAACTATTCAACATCATTGTTTAATATGATACATATATATTGCACAGTGCTATTTGCACTGATTTGCTTGGACTCATCTACAGATCTTTCGAAATGCTACTGGTGTTATATTTGTTAAACCTCCTTTGAAGCAACATAAGTGAGCCACTGCATCCACATAACAGTACACTAGAAAGCACTACCGATAAAGCCTTTCCTATTTTCTCTACATGTTAGCCATGAGATAGAAAACATATTAACGTACTAGAGATAAAGGATGCCAGTTTTCTTACCCGGTCAAAGAGGTATTGAAAACCACTTCACCAACTTGGGTTCCTGTAGCACCAAAGGACTTGGCCCTCCAAACTGACCCATCTTCAAGTACAAGTCTAGCATCTGAAGTTTTCCAAGGCCTCTCTGCCAAACCTAAGGCAAAGCAACAAAATTCCATCAACTCATTTATCTCATTTATATAAAGCTGTCATGAATTTTCGTAAATGAAATTAGTAAAGTACAAAAGTACTAACAAGTCATAATTTTTCAATGCAATTTCCAGATATCGGTGAGCTAAGAAATAACAAGAAAAAGAAAGTATGAGTTACAATGAATCATGTTCTGATAATTAGACTAAGACCAGCCTGGCAACTCAAAATGGAAAAACATATAACACTTGCATCATTGGACAAATCACAACTAAAACCCCAATGATATATAATCAAATTGCTACAAACCCAAGAATAAAAAATCTCTGACTAGCCCAGACACCACGTTCCACCTGAGCACAGCTCAAACAACTCGGATGGTATCGTTCTACTTTTCCCCTATTTATTTTTATAAAATGCAATGGTTTCTACTTTTCCACTATTTCTTTTATAAAATGCAATAGTTTCTACTTTTCCCTTATTTCTTTTATAAAGTGCAATGATTTCTACTTTTCCCCTATTCTTTTTTCATAAAATGCAATGGTTCTTTGATAAGATATGCTGTTGCTCTTCTCTGGTGCCAATTGTGCAACAGAAAATCTTAATAGAGAAATGCTTTATACACGCGTAGTGAAAATGTGAATTAGAACAACCCAGATAAAACATCGTCTTTTGAAAGAATCCTTAACCAGACCTTGACTTTCTGTTTTTTCTATAGCATAAGTAAATTTAATGAGATTTTCATATACAAATAACATCACTCCCAGGTAAAAATCTCACTTTTTTTAGCAGACCATTCAAAGCACGTTTGCATAGAAAAACAAAGCTGGCCTAATATCGGGGAAAAAAAAAATCCATGGCAACAAAACAATCAGATGTATGAATTGAAAGGGAAAGGTAACAATTTTACCGGTGGCTACACCATCGGTGGTGAGAGAGGAAGAACACTTTACAGTGAAAACACAGGAAGCAGCATTTTTGGATTGATGAAGGTTTGGTACTGACGGAGTAATTTGGTACTTCCATAAATTTGTCAATGTAACCTCCATAGCACTTCCTTTCAGAAGCTTCTAGGGTTTTGGGTTTCGCTCAAAGCTTCTCTATAGAGCTGAATTTTGCCCTGCGTTGCAACTTGGGCGTTAGTGGTGGTTAAAAGCTGGTTTGTATGCTTTTTTCACGTGAGATTCGAACAAGCGCTTTTAAAAAAAAATTATTTGTATTTTTAATATTTTTAATTTTAAAAATTATTTTTATTAAAAGTAAGTAAATAAATATTTTTTTAAAAGTAAATTTATAAAAAATTAAAAAAATTAATCAATTAAATAAAAAAATTTAAAATTTGGTTTTAAAATATTTAACAACAATTCTAAACACTTTTACCGTGAGTTAATAATATATATGATACTATTTATAATTTAAAAAAAAAATACAAAAACCCTATCCAGTCTCTGAAAGTGTCAAATTTTTCACATCGCACTCTAGATCGGTTTTTAATTCCCTTAGAATCATATTTTTGGATAAAGTAGCAATTTGTACTAAATTAAAAAGGACAAAATCAACCACGCATAATTGCTGGTTGGAGCCCGTGAGAAACGAATAAAAGAAATTTTTGAAGAAAAGCAAAACCATATCTTTCGGTTTGAATTCGCACTCACAAAAGCAATTTCTAAAGGTGGCATTAAGTATTCTCACAACAATTTAAGCAACATTGTCGTTTAGAGGAGATCAAGCAAAATTTTGTGGATCAGTCATCAAATCCAGAGATTATTGAAGTGGAATGCCATTGTCATTTGAAGGCTGTTGTGAAGGTTTCTTGGACATAGGCAAATCCGAATAGACTTTTTTTGGTTGTCCAAATAATGGGTATGTATTTTGTTATTTTTTGTTAAATCTATGGTGGAGAAAATGTTAGAAATTTATTAGGATGTGTTATTTACAGCTAGGTGGATGCAAGTATATGGAGTGACTTGATCTAGAGTTAGCTTGCAATCAAAACATGTGATCAATGGCTTGTTGAGGAGAGTTAAAGAATATGAAGAAGCTAAAAAGCTTGAGAAGAGTTGAGGAAGAAAGAGTAATTGCTTTTGGTTTCTTTTAGTTCTAGTTTTTATGTTGGTGGTGCTATTAAGGATTTGTTGTTTGAAGATGCAATAAGCTATTGTAGAAAAAGGTGGAAATGGTATTTAGTTGGAGAGCTTAATTAGGTTTGATATTAGAATCAGTGCATGCATAGTTAACACTTTTATTGTTATAGTCCATTTTTGTTGTAATTAGAGTATGATTTTATTATTAGTTATGTAATTTTAATTGAAAATTAAGTTAATTATATGATTATTAGTTATGTAGTTTGCAGAGATTAATTTTATAAGAGGGTTTTTGTGGTGCATCCGGTATAATTTACAACTTTTAATCTTAATAACTCATTATCAACAGATGATATTAAAAATTGATAATGCAATAGTTTTAAGACACTTGCATAAATTACACTGGATGCACCACAAAATTCCTCATTTTATAATTAATTTTATTTGTAATCTTATTTCAATTGATTTTGTAATTAGAGATTAATTCCTCTTTGTTTATTAGTTATGTAGTTTGCAAAGATCAATCACAACAACAACAAAAATGGCCATAACTTGAAAGTCATATACTAATGCAGAAAGTGTATAATGCAATAGGTACCAAAATTTTGATACTATAACCTGTATGCCAAAGTAATGCACTTCCAGCAATACACACAACTTGCTACACAATTCACAAAAAAGCAATGGACTCCTAACACCATCATGCACATCTACAAAAAAGCACACAACATGCACTTACACACATCTTCAAATATGCATACAACATGTACATACATTCCACTACATGCACTTCTCAAAAAATGCACAACCTACAAATTCAATCCAACAATACACACTCAACTTGTTGAATATTCACAACCTGCACATCACAACCATTGTTTTCCAATCTAGTAAAATCATAGTTGTAAAAACTGAATCGGTCCAGCCGATTCAACTGGAAAAACTGGAACCGGCCGGTTTTGACTGGTTTTTTCTTTTTTTTTTTTAATTTTTTGCAAAAAATTTTTATTTATTAAATTTGGTCCAATCTAGCCAATTCAACCAAAAAATTGACCCAAAAACTAGATGAGTTAACTATAAAATAATCAAATTAGTCAAAATAAATATGTTTTTAAACAATTAATTTACATTTATTTATAAAATGATATGTTATTTTCTTCTTACTTTTTTTCTATGTGGGATTATTCACTTATTTTTATATTTTTTCTTCTTTTTTATATTACTTTTCTTTTATAATTTGAAAATTTTGGCGGATTGTATTTTTAAGTTATAAATTACCTTTACATTTAATAATTAATTAAATGTTTAGTTATACAAATGTATAAAATATAATTTTTTTAAAAAATAAAAAATAGAATATTAAACTTATTATATTATTCTTGTACACTAGATAAGATCTCCAACAACTTATTCTATATTTTTATTATGTATGAGATATATTATATTTTATTATATATGAGACATGTTATATTTTATGAAAATACTACGTAAACCGGTTCAATTCCGATTCGACTTTAAATCCGTGATCCGCTGACTTTTTCGGTTTATCGACTAGACCGATTTTTATAACTTTGAATAAAATACGACATGCACATCCAATATACACGTCCAAAATCCAATAATACACACAGCCTGCTTATCTAATTCAATCATCCATAACATAACTCATACATATTGAATTATAAATATGAATATTGAAATGACATTAGAATGCCAAATGGCATTATATTGTCCAAATTCGATGGTAAAATAAATATAAGACCATCCATGCATGTCTTGAAGTTTAGCAAAAAGTATAAAGTTAATTAAGTACAATGATTTTTCAAATAAGGCGTAAATCAATTTTGTTTCTTCTTCAACTCCACAAGGCAATAACATCCACATCAGGCTGAATGAGTTGCTTACGTGTTATAACAACCTTCTCCTTCCACTTCAAGCATGATGGTTTAAACCTAGATTAGTTAGTTGGATTGAGCTTTTCAAATCTTTTGGAGGTATGATCATTCTTGCTGATTTAATGCTAGGCTTGCAATAGGAAATAATAATTTTAAATTACAATAATTTAAAGCATATAGAAATAACTAGGGTGAAGCAAAAATACTCACATTTTCAATCATCATACCAATGTTTTCATCATAATAAACACCAAATCCAACCTCTTTTTGTCTCTTAACACTAGAAGAAGCACCTCCCATAGTCCTACCTCCTCTGCCTCTACCTCTCACACTTGTTGATGTCATGCTTGTGCTTGATCCTTCAGTTGTATTTATAGGGGTTATCCTCTATGGTTGTGATTGAGAAGTTGATTCTTAAACATGTGCCTTTCTTAGGCTTCTCCTTTGTGGCTTTGAGGTTGATGCATGAACATTTGCCTTCCTAAGACTTCTTCTTAATGGCTAAGATAAAGAGTTTTGAGTTGTCATAGTCTTCTTACTCCCAATTGGTTGTGACTATGAACTCTTAGCAATATCCTTCTTAGCCCTTGCAGTCAATTGACTTGCTTCAACTTTGTTTGTATTGGAAGATAAGGAGTTTTGAGTTGTCACAGTCTTCTTCTTACTCCCAATTGATTATGACAATAAACTTTTAGTAATATCCTTCTTGTCCCTTGCAGCCAATTAACTTGCTTCAACTCTGTTTGTATCAGGATGTTGTTGGAATGCATTAGTTAATGGAATATGACACTTATTTCTTAAGCTTTTCCCCTATTTCCTAAGTTTTCATGAATCTCCTCTTCAAACCGTAAACCTTCTCCAATATAATCTAAGACATATTAGCCTAAATCCTTAACAAAGTTACTATTTATACCACATCAACACTTAATTGACCCATAACTGTCAAAATTATTATGATGATGAGTGTATATGACCCCAATTTGTGATTCACATACATGTGCAACATATATATACAGCTCATTAAAATCCCAAAATCCCTTTATTAGATAAAACAACTCACTATCCCCTTTTATCATAGCAAATTTATCCCCTTTATCTTTACAATAAAAACCCCTAATCCCAACTCTCTCATAACTAGTTTTTAAGATATCCATAAAATTCTTATAAAGAGAGTTTATCCATATCAATATCAACTATATTGCTAATCTCTTATTCATATTCATTCAATGCACTTCTAATTACATCACCATAGTGAAAAGCTACATTAATACTTTTGGCTATTGCAAATTATCTGTTTAGACGTTAACAATTCAAAGCAATAACTAATAAGAATGTTCATAAAATAATGACACATCACATAATTACAAATCAAAGCGAGATTCCCCTTAAACTTTACCAATACAAAAAAAACCCACCAAATTTACCATTAATAAAAAAAAAACCACAAAAGCTTCTATGTCACTACAAATTATTTTAAACCCTAAATTAAAACTAACATAATATAATATTACTTTAAACATACCTATTTGAATCACTTTCACTGATAATGAGGACACAAACAACGATCTCGCACTACAATCCTTTTCCCCTCTTTACAATGAAACTCAAATCCCAGCCACAACACTTATTGAATGGACAATTTGAAGTCAAAATCTGTTCCCCAACCCAAAACTATAAACTTCAAAGGAAACTTTTGGCACATACAAAAAGATTTTGAAGTTGTTCTCAGAGAATAGAGGTGTTGTGAATCGTAGAGGTGAAATAAGGTTTTTAGGTTTAGAATAAACCAAACAGAAGAAAGAATTCAATTAATATTTGTTTTTTTAAATTTCAAATGGTCAAAAAAATAAATGAGAATGGTATTTTCCACCTTAACATACCAAGAGTCTAGTTTCTTAATGCTATTAGCCCAAAATCTATGACAGCGTCCATATGTTTCACACTTTTGGTTTTACTATAATTTTCTGTTTATAGAGGCCATTTATGTCGTTTTACATGAGGTTCATGGGGCTACTTAGTCTAAAAATATGATTCAATGGGCTATTTAAGCCAAAAACTGATCTAGAAGGTGATCTGAAAAATTTAGACACTCTCAGGAGGCTAGATAAGGGTTCTACAAAATATATATATATATATATATATATATATATATATATTTTGTTTTGGTACCAAAATTTTAAAAATATTGCAATACGATACTTGAAGTCACTTTATAATAAGAAGATGACATAACAATATGCTAACTATTCATTATAGTTAACACGTCATCTCATTGGAAACTAACTTCAAGTATCACATGTCAACCTTTCTAAAATCTTTGATACTAATCTATAACATTCAAAAAGTTTGATATCAATATGTAACAAAGTTACAAATTTTGTTAGCAGTTGATAGTTAGCAATCAACGGCTAGTGGAGGCGTTTAGTGACAACAAATTATGACGGTCAACTATTTATAATTAGTTTTAAATTGTTTAGTAACTTAGTGATGGATAATTAATTATAATTTATTAAATAATTATTAGTAACTACTATATTATTAATGTAATACATATTCTAATTTTTTATGGATAAATTACTATGATATCTCTAAAATTTGGTTGAATTACTCCTTCATTTTTGGAAATACATTATGAAATCCTTTAAGTTTGATTATGTTAACTAAAAAGACTCGTTGTTATTTTTGAATGAAATATTTTGTTAGTTAACTAAAATATTATGTTAGTGAACTAAAAAATACTAAAAATAATCTTATTTATTTTTTGACAAATTTGACATTTTGTTAACTTAAAAAATACATTAAAAAATATTGACAAATTTGATATTTTGGTATCAAGTTGACAATTTTTTTTTATTTATTAAGATAAAAAGGAAGGATAAATTTGATATTTTGTTTGGAAGGGCAAATTTGATATTTTGTTTATTTGTAATGCAAAAAAATGCAAATTTGGTATTCAAAATTATTCTATGATTGTGAGATTCCTTCCTTAATTAGCTCACGTCTATATTCCCCCTCAAGTTAGTTAGTACATGTCAAGCACACCTAACTTATTAAGTGAGCTATGAAAATCCTTCGTGGATACAACTTTTGTTAGGACATCTGTCTAATCTTCTGAGGTGATAAATGGAAAACTAGTTGTACTATTGTGAAGATGATTTTTAATAAAGTGGCGATCAATCTCAATATGTTTAGTTCTATCATGTTGAACTGGGTTATTTGCAATAGCTATGACGATTTTGCTATCACAATATAACACATATACTAAGATCTTATAAAACATGTTTGATTCATAATATTTTACAAACTCCATGAGTCATTCCACGGAATTCTACCTCTATATTTGATAACACTGCAACTTTTGTTTCTTACTTTGCCAAATGACCAAGTTCTTTCCAATAAATATCAAGTAACTGGATGTAGACTTTCAATTAATTTGATCTTCAGCCCAATCAACATCTATATATCCACTAACATTTTGGTTTCCATTTTTAGCAGAAAAAACCCTTTTCCTGGGGAATATTTTAGATGTCATAGAGCATTTCCAACTTCTCTATTTTTGTCCTTATATTTAGGAGTTGTTTGTTATTAAACATCCTTCCTATCTTCCTTTTTATTTATTTCACTCCCCAAAATTTTTATTTTCCATATTCTCTCTCTCTCTCTCTCTCTTATCTCTTACTCTCTTCATTTTTTTCTAAATAGCTTTGTTAATAAAAAAATTAAAATAGTGAGTGAGATCATAAGTATTGTTGGAGTGCATACAATTTTCAAAACAAATTAAAATAGAGTGAATTTTTTATAATATAATAGGAAGTGAAATATGGAGCATTGTTGGAGATGCTCTTAAGATACAATAAAATGCTTCATATGCTTTTCACTTGGCGCATGCATTAAGCTTACTTACTGCATTTACTACATATACAATGTCGAGTCTTGTATATGATAAGTAAATCAACCTTCCGAGTAATCTTTGATATCTTTCTTTATTTGTTGGAACTTGGTCTTGCAGAACTGCTAATATAAGGTTCATTTCAATGGGTGTTTTAGCTAGTTTACAATTGAGCATGCTCATTTCTTGTAACAAATCCAGCACATATTTTCGTAGATAAAGAGAGATACCTTGAATTGACTTTGCAATATCAATGCCTAAAAAATATTTCAAGTGACCAAGGTCTTTAAGTTCGAATTTAGTTGCCAAGTCCTTTTGAAATGTAGTAATTTCTTCTGAATCATTTCCTGTAACAACCATATAGTCAACATACACTATAAGTGCAGTGACCTTATCTTGTTTTTGTTTGATGATAAGAGTATGATTTGCATTACTATATTTTATCCCATATGTTTCATGAAATTTGAGAATCTTCCAAACCACGTTTTGGGAGATTGCTTTAGGGATAATTGTCAAAAATAAATTAAACTTTTAAAATTGTATCAAAATTAAATTGTAATTTATATTTTTTCATTTAAATACACAAACTTTTAAAATCTTATCAATTTATGAATTTCGGCAAAACTTTGCTGATATGACATAAAATTCCTGCAAAATTAAAAAAGTTGTACTAACTAGAAAGCTAACTAAGAAGTTGAGTCATCTTATAAACTTTAAAACGTTATCATGTTTATTTTTTCTAAAATTTTAAAACCTAAATCTTTCTATGAAACTCTAATTATAGTAAAATTTTTATTTCTCCTTACTCTACTGATTAGGCAACTCCTAAGCACTGCTGATTAGACAACTTCTAAGCACAACAACTTTATGTATTATTTGTCAAATTTAAAAAGAGATTTATATTTTAAAATTTTAGAAAAAATAAAAATGATGTCATTTTAAAGTTTCTAAAATGACTCAGCTTTATAGTCAGCACAATTATTTTAATTTGGCTAAAATTTTATATTATGTCAGTAGAGTTTTATCAGAATTCACAAATTGATAAATTTTTAAAAGTTTGTGTATTTAAATTAAAAAAATAAAAATAAAAATTTAATTTTGATACAATATTAAAAGTTTAGTTTATTTTTGGCAATTATCTTATTGCTTTAACCCATATAAAGCTTTATTTAACTTACAAACTTGACCAACATAGTTTGTTCTAAGAGGAGGATCCATATATACTTCTTCTTCCAAAGCTCCATTAAGAATACATTTTTTGACATCAAATTGTCATAAGAGCCAATCTCGCTATGTTGCTATAGAAATAAGGATTTGAATGGTATTTATTTTTGCTGTAGGAGCAAAAGTATCCCCATAATCAATTCCGTACTTCTGTGTATACCCTTTTGCGATGAGTCTAGCCTTGTAACAATTAATGCTTCTATCAGAATTGAGCTTGACTGTGAATATCCACTTATATCCTATGGTCTTTTTCCCTTTAGGTTACAACATAAGTTCCTATATAGAGTTCTTTTGTAATGCTTCTTTTTCATCATTCATAGCTTTCTTCCACGTTGTAAAGCATCTTGCACATTACTAGGAATAGATACAATGGATGATTAATTTACAATAAGTGCATGTGATCTTGAGAAACGATGGGAGGAGATATAATTGATTATTGAATATTTAGTTTTAGCACTGAGATCAAGATCATACTGTCGTTTTGGAATTCCTCTATTTATTCCAGATTTGTACATTTGTTTAGTATTGGAAAGTACGAAGTCATATGTTAAAGGATGTGGAGGTACACGAGGTGATACATTTGGAAGTTTTGTGGCATTTGGCAAAGATAAGGAAGCTTACTATATTGATCTTGATGAATTTCATCAAAAGAGTTAGAACTTGGTAGTGTAATAATTATCTGTTTCGTTTCATATAAGATGCGCAGTTGTGTATCACATTTTTCTTGTCTTGGTTGTCCGGCCAAGTTAGGCTAGTTGTCAACTTCATATTAATGTTATATACTGAGCATTTGGATTTATGTATCCTGAGTGCATTCTTCACTAGCATATTTGAATGGTGTCTCCTCCTGACAAAGCACTTAAGATCCATGAAATATGGAACATCTTCATGAAATGTTACATTTTTTTAGCCTGAGGATCATAGCAGTGATAACCTTTTTATAAATCTACATACCTAACAAACATGCACTAGATTGCATAAAGATATAGTTTTCCTATGGACTGAAGATAGACATAAGCAATACATCTAAACTTTCGTGGTTCAATATTCAGAAGAGTGGTTTCATGAATAAGTTCCTAAACCTTTTGATATAGAGTTTTAAAATTAAGGACCCGTGATGGAGGACAATTAATAATGTACGCAACAAATCGAACAGCTTCACCCCAATATGTTTGGGGTACATTCATGCCAAATAACGATGCTTTAACAACCTCTAAAAGTTATATACTCTTTCGCTCAGGAAGGCTATTTTGTTGGGGTATACCTGCATACGATGCTTGGTGACGAATGTCATGTTCTTGATAAAAAATTTCAAGATTAGAATTGATGTACTCCCCTCAATTGTTAGATTGGAGGACTTGTGTAACATCCCTAACCTTCTTCATGTGCATTACAACATGCATTTCATTTGAATATTTAAACATATTGCATGTAATTCATTTGGACACATGCATTCCATATCTATTTTCATTTTGACACGTGTACGACATACATTAGCTATGTATCTAAGTATTTTGCAACTATATCATACATGTGTCTACTTGGTAAGCTGTTTAGGACGACATGAAATAAAAATTAAATTGAACTAATGACTAGATTAATATAAAATTTGACATGTTAATTCAATCAAATTGAACTAGAAGAGTAAATTGTATTTATGTATTGGTTAGTGAAATTAGATAATAATAATAATAATAATAATAATAATAGTTAAATCGGTGGACTCATCTTTTGAGAAAGAAAGTGTTCTCTTTCTTGCCTTCACATTTTCTTCCTACTCTTCACTCTACCCTTGCTCCTTCTCTTCTTCCCTACCATAGAAGACATATTTGCTTCCTTGTTTCACTAAAGAGTTGCTGTAAATTCAACCCTAAAGAGTTAGTTCTTGGTAAGTAATAATCTCTTATTATGCTAGTTTTCATTAGAGCTATTTTAGGCTGTAAATAAGCAATAAATTATGCCATAATTTTAATACCATAAAGATAGGATTTAAAGAATTTGTAGCATTTATAGATTTATGGCTTGTTTATATGCCTATCAAATAGTTTCAAAAGATTTGGTGTATATAAAGAAATATGCTCATTTGAGTGAGACTAATTCATGTTTGAGCTTCAGCAGGACACCTTTATATTTTTGCTCATTTTTTATAGAGGCCAAACTAGATGTAGATCAAAACATAAAAGTTGTAGCTCTCTATGTCTTCTAAATTTATACTAAGTTTTGTATTCATAGTAATTGTGGATGTTGAGTTATAATGAAATGAATTATGATTGTTCTATTGTTTAGAGCTGCTTGCTTGGTATCTTTGTAACTCTAACCACTTTGTCCTCATTTTTGAGCTGTTTGTAGACCGAATTAACCAAATTAAAAAAATGTGAAAGTTTTAGTTTGTCTTATGTAAATGCCTATGAAAGCCTTACCTTAATCGATTGTGTATTTTATAAGTTATGATCTTAATAAGGAATACTGGTCTGGTTGTCACTCTTCTGCTAGACCAGTTACATTATCCTTATCCTTTAAGGTCCTTAGACATAAAATTGGAAAAAATGGTAAATATGAAAATGTTTCATATTGTCTTATCGAAATGCTTCAAAGTTTCATAGTAAGATAATATAGACATTATAAGATATGAAACCATAAAAATGATGTCTCAAAACTGCATATGTGAAAAAAAAAGGACAACTTTTTAAATTGCACCAAATATTGTACAATATTCCAAATGATTTGCAATTGTAATATGTTATGATATTATATGTTAACTTTAATTAGAAATAAGAATCATATAAATTTGATAAGTATATAAAAAGTTATAAGCTTAAAAGTCTAGCAAGGTCACACTTGACACTACAATCTAAGGAAAAACACTAATTATTAGCCTAAAATATGAATACCATTTATCTTAAGTTATATTAAGTACCTTTAGCTATAAATTGATTAATTATATTTCAAAATAGGCTCACAATAAGTTGTTGGCATATAAGGAGAAGATAAACATTGATTTAAAAGTTGGATATAAAACAAAATGTGATTTTAATTATCAAATGATTCTTTAGTGCACATAAATGTTGCATGCTTTATGCAATGTGAATTGACTTCTTATTATATGAATTATATGGTTGCTTTGATATGAATTTGATATTAGATGGTGATGATTGATCATTGAAATGTGCAAATGTTCATACAAATGAAATGGTTGAGCAATTATTATAGAAAATGCATATATATATGGACTTAAAAGGCATGGCGACTAGCTAAATGACATTATAAAACAAAAGAAGAGGCATGTGACCCAAACAAATGTTCAAATGCATATGAAAAGGAAAAAAAAAAGGCCTATGGCCTAATAAATGTACAAATAATATAAATGATCAAGTTAGCTAGCTAATGCAAATATTCAGAAGGAAACCTCGATCAGTATTTGTTTAGCCTGATCACAACAGAAAGAAAATGACAATAAATAAGTATAAGAATAAGCAAAGGGCCTTGATGATGTGATATTACTTATATTCATATGACATTGATGAATGGAATGTCAAAGGTATGACAAGCATAATTATTATTTATTGTTTGTTATTGTGAATTGCTTAGTATTTTAGAAATCATTTGATGATTATTCTCACTGAGTCACAACTCACCAAATTGCATAATTTTTCAGAAAGAGTTGAGTAGTTAGCTCATTTTGGAGGTGAATATAAAAGATATGGCTCAAAAGTCACTGATTGAGCCTCACCACACTCTCTCTCCTTACATTTCACATGTGTATAGGAATATATCATCAATGTTTTGGGTTTGAATACCTGTATAAGTATAGCTATAATAAGTTTGTATTAATATGTGTAAAGAAACTTAAATCTAGAAACTTAATAACCTTAAAACATAAAGTTACATTTTTTATATATGTGATATTTATGTTGTGATGAAAGCCTTAATGTTGATTTGCTAAAGTATTGAATAATGCAATATGGTAGATGGAAAAAGAAAAATCTCTCACTGTAAATATGGTCATGTCTTATTCTCGTGCAATTTATGATAATATGATACAAGTATATGTAATATCTGAAGGTATAAGGTGTTACAACTTGAATTTGCATTGATATTAAGAGGACACCATATGATACAGCTCTTGAAAAGTAGAATACAAATCTCCTTTGTTTTGGAGAATGGATATCCATGTCATGCGAGTATACTCATCAATAAATGTTACAAGGTAACGAGCACGGGATAAAGTAGAAACTCGAGCATATCCCCAAACATCAGAGTGAATAGTCATAAAAGGAGAAGTATTTTTATTAAATCTTGGCAAATAAGAATACGAGGGCTTTTGGCCATTTCACAAATGTCACACTTGAATTCATAATCATTAATATGGAAAAACAAATATGGTTTCAACTTGTGAAGATAATTAAATGATAAATGATAAAGGTGTCGATGCCATAACCACACCCTAGTTTTATTAGCTTAAATTCCTTGAGCACTATTGCCTTGTCCCACTTGGCGAGCTTCTCTAGCACACTCATCAAGATAGTAGAACCTTCCTCGTTTAGCACCATAGAACAATAATTAAAAGTGTTGTAAGATCCTAAAATAAGCAATAAATAGGCAAAAAAATTATAGAATAATTTGAGGCACTAGTAATTTGGCTGAGAAATAAAAGATTTGAGGAAAGAGATGGAACAACTAACACATTATCAAGAGTAAGAGAATTAGACATAGATATTCCATTAATGGTCAACATGGTTTGTTTAGTTGATGGTCGAATAGTTGTAAGGTTGTGGGGATTGATTGTCATATGATCAGTTGCACATGTATCAATAATTCATGTATTATTCATAGTAAGATGTGAGCTAAACATACTAGAATTCTCATTAAGGACTACGTGAGCAGTTGGAGTAGGAGATCAAGAAGTCATAGTTTTTTGCAATTGCAACAGTAGCCTGATTGATTTTTCTTTAGAGGCTTTTTTGAGAAATACCACCATTTAGAGTAATCGATGATTTCATTGCACTATTATTTTGAGTGCCTATTCTCACCACAATGAGTACAAATGAAATTATTAGCCTTGTTAGCTGAACTTTTTCCCATTAGAGAAATTAGGAAAACAACACTATTTGTTGTAGCCTTCGGTTCTTCCATTTTGTGCCACTGGTTATGATCCTTACATACACATATATGCGTAGCATGATTCAAGATCAAGGGGTGGATCCTTTCACAAAATTTCACTTTGAGCATTATTGAATTATAAGTCGAGACTAGCCAGAAAAATATGTACTCGGAGATGAGTCATGGTCTTATGCAGAGATACAACCCATCAACAATATCTTCTTGGGCTAAGGCATGCACATCAATATCTTGAAAGATGCCAAAAAGTTCATTGTAGTATGTAGGTAAAGGTCTATCATTTTGGCAAAATGTAACACTCTCTTATATAGCAGACTAACTCCTACTACACATAAGAATGCTATCCGACTATCTTATGTTTAAGTCTATTTAAGTCTCTACTAAACTGTGTCCAAATTAAAACTTTTCTGTATTAACTTATACATCTCATACATATCATATAAACCATATAAATTGATAATACTTTATGATTATTAACTATCTACTATCAAGCCATAATCACATATATGTCTCTAGGGCTAAACATGCCCACTTATTATCTCATTATTAAAACCAATTAAATAAATAATAAATTTCTATAAGCCTTTGTTACATTTGTCTAACTACCTAATGAATGGACATAAATGAAATATGCATGAATTGAATTTTGACTTCTCTGGCGAGCTCAACCTTCTTTTTTCGTGTCAACTCTACTATCTACTGACTCCAATCTGTGTGTAGAAAATCCGCACATTAAGCTACTGAAAACTTAGTGGTACATATAATCTTAAAACTCTTGCATAACATATAAAAGCATGGCATTTAGTGATCAATCTCGAATATATATACATATTCAGTAATTATTCATATCATCATCACACGGTCATGCCAATCAACTCATAAATCAAACAAGAATGCGTACCTAATAAGTGAAAGTCAAATCATAATTATTGTACTTTAAGGCATAATATACCATCCATATTATATTTATTATCTCTTAACACATTATATTCTCGTTCTTCTAATTTTTTAGCTCAATTACTCAATACCTGGACTACCAGATATGAGTTATGAATAGGAGTGCTTTCATAAGCTTGGGTCATCCTACTCATATGTTGGTAAGAACTTATCCAAGTTCTTATGTCAAGTGCGCTCATGAGCTTGGGCCAACTTAACATGTCAAGTGTGCTCTCTTAAGCTTAGGCCAACTTGACCAAGAAAGTAAATGATCTTGCTAGCAAGAGACAAGGGCGCTTTCGTAAGCTTGGGCCACCTTATCCATGGGTTGAGATCGCTCTTAAGAGCTTTCCACTTTGCCCATAATAAAGAGAATAAAATCCTACATTACCATAAATAATACCATAAATGGCATGTCATCTATCATAGCTAGTCCTAGTATGAGTAATGGAAATATAAAAATCTATTATGTACATATGTATTTGTTATATACTTTTCTTATATGTTATACATGATTTATATCGCACGCATCATCACTTTTACATCATATCATGTTCCTCGTAACATTCAACCATATTCATATATCAATATATTATGCCACATTCAATTATCATGTCATATATACCATTTTTATGTAAATCATTTCATGAGCTTGGGCCATCTTATCCATGGGTCGAGGGCGCTCTTAAGAGCTTGGGCCACCTTACCCATAATAAAGAGAATAAATCCTACTATACTAGAAATAATACCATAATTTATATTGCACGTATCATCACATTTACAACATATCATGTTCCTCATAACATTCAACCATGTTCATATATCAATATATCATGTCACATTCAATTATCATGCCATATATGTCATTTTCATGTAAAGCATTTCATGAGCTTAGGCCACCTTATCCATGGATCAAGGGTGCTCTCAAGAGCTTGGGCCACCTTGCCCATAATAAAGAGAATAAAATCTTATGGTACCATAAATAATACCTTAAATGGCATGTTATCTATCCTAGCTAGTCCTAGTATGAGTAATGGACATATAAAAATCTATTTTGTATATCTGTATTTGTTCTATACTTTTCTTATCTATTCTACACGATTTATATCGCACGTATCATCACATTTACATCATATCATGTTCCTCACAACATTCAACCATGTTCATATATCAATGTATCATGTTACATTCAGTTATCATGCCATATATATCATTTTCATGTAAAGCATTTCATATTCTTCACTACTTGTATAACCTCATTTATATCATGTTAAATACCAAGTATCAATTCCTTATACCACTGTTATGTCAAATTTCCATGTCCCTCAATACACATGTCATGTCACATTCAACATCATATACCACCATATCTATGTATTCATATAACAAGTATTCAAGCCTTTGTCATATTAGAGTTTTCAGGCCTTTATTCATGTCAAACATATACATTTCACCAAAAGTATCTCATATTATTTCTCATGCTTTCATAATCATAAAAATTATCATTATCATGCATTTTGTGTTTGACAATTAAGAGGCATCCAAATATTCACGTATATGTCAAATCGAATAACATAGAATGAAAATTTCATGTGACAGTAGCACTACATGTGTGTGCCTATGGGACATGCTCGTGCTGACCTGGGGTGTTGCTGGTGGCCACCCGTAGTGTGCTGCCTAGTGCGCTTGTGCTAGCTGCCGAATTTCTAATCAGCTCGTCAAATATCCAAAACAATCCATGTGATTCCAGTGTCAAATTTTCTCAATTTTTAGTGATTTCCATACCCGATTTTAACATTTTTCATACCAAAATTAATGTAAAAATCATGCCAATATAATTCAACAATTTTTTCCATTGTTTACCATTAATCCTATACCATAAACATTTCAAATACTTAAAATTCATAGATTGACAGTAATCTCAACAATTCTTCACCGTGTTGATCATTTTTTTCAGTGATTTTCAATGATTCCAAAGCTAATTTTTAGCCAACAAATCAACCAAATTCATGCCAATAGATCATGTATAATCATATTATTATTTTGCAACAATAACCTACATGTTATTCCTTTAATCACCCATTATTAACATATCACAGTAATTAAATTTCATGGTTTTTGTAACATCCCATTACTCCTCTGTACTTCAGTCAAGTAAGGTGGTAGCTACAACTGACCAACTAATGTGCTTGCGCAGGACATACGGACACAACACTTATAAAGGTAATGCACTAATACATCCATGTAATTAAAACATACATATGATATGACTAACAAAAGTCTATATTATTAACAAATTATTTGCTTTTATATGGTTGGAACTTACATCTATCTCTAATATGCTTATTAACGAATGCAATGTTATACTTATATACATGACATGATACTGAAAGTAACCAACCTTACTTGGGTGACCATATCTGCTGCTATGCTTTTCCGTTGGGGTCCACTAGATCTGTGGCTCTCATTGCACTCATTGCCATCATATATCTTCTGTCTACTACTTGTGAAAGCAAATAACTCTTGTGCTGAGCTTACGCTAAGTTGTGCAAGCTTTATAGTAATAAACTAAAAATATTCATATTTATTGCACATTTTATTCTAGCATGCATTTCAAATTACAAATCAGAACTTAAGTAAATAATTAAGAACCCTTCTTTAATATAGACAACATGGAGCATGCAACATATTCCACATAACATCATATAACACATTTTCAAATCGCATATAATACATCATACATTCATAGCTTACATGTGTTACACTTACCCCCGAAAAAGGATTAGCTTTTATTTTCATCGCATGGCATGATCACAACATATCAAAGTAACATTACCTATTTAGCCTATAACTCTATCATGTAGACCAGACTTTAGGGAGACATGGGGTATCCATTTGAATAAGTGCCTAAAGCATCCATATATCAGAATCGCGACTTAAGAGTTGAATGGTCCGGCCGAAGCTGTATGTCTTACATAGATCAGAATATCCCAGTCGAAGCTGTATGTCTCACACATATCAGAATATCCCAGCCGAAGCTGTATGTCTCATACTCACACTTATAAAAGACCCTATTGGCATGCCAACAAGTCTGCCCCAGTCTAGCCTAGGTCTTTCCATGTGCTTGTATAAGATTTGAGTTATAGGCAATCTGTGGCACATTGATAAAATGATACAATTATCATGCCAAATTTGTATACCACACATATTTTACATAGTCAACATGTTCTGTATAGCTGATTTAATTATCACGCGTGTACATGGCAAACATAATATGCACAACTGACTCACATATCAGACTTATTTATCAAACTTATCAAACATATGTATTCATATATCTTGGCATATTTTTCACATAATGAAATCATACCTAACAATTTAATGGAATGATCTTGTGTGTGTTAGACTAGCATAATTTTGCAGTCACTTCAAACATTCGTCTAACTTTGTCTATTAACACACATAATAAGCACATGCAAATACTAAATATATACTACACTACTTAACTTATCCAGTTTATTGTGCATCGCACAAACATTACGCATACTTCAGAAAGACTTATAGCACACTATACTACGAAAGCAGGTGCATATTTTCTTATCAATCAAGTCCTTCACTAAATTTTTTTTTAAATTCTTAGATCCACTTATAGTTCCGGCCATATCTTATTCTTACACAAGTCTCCACTTTCTTTTATATTTCCCTGTACTTCCCTAAATTTCCTTTCTCCTTGCTTTTCTAAATAGATGTTGGTTCTGTTTCAATTCTACTTCCCTTCATAATTTTTCATGCTCCCTTATACTCTTTAATTTCTCAAGTCAAAAAAAATTTAGGCAGGGTCATCTCACAGCTCACACGAAATTTTAGGCCCTTATTTAGTTTTAGTCGTCCTCTTTTTGCACGTTGTCTTCAATTGCTTCAAATCTATAACTTATTTAACTTGGCCTAAATAACATTATACTACTCACGATCACTTACTAAACTTGGTCTACGAGGTGGTTTACTCTGTTAAGCTTAGGTTTTGTGCTACTATTAATTAATTTCTCTTAGACCAACTTTAACTTGTCCACCTCCATTTTAAGAGTCATGACAAGTAACCTAGCTCCACCATCACGATTACACAGCCTTATGTTAAACATTCAAAATCCAGAAATCACTTCTCTAAGCACCTTGCCATGGCCAACTCAAAACGATACCTCATGCTATTCATTTCTTCAATGAACAAAGGACAACAAGAAGAAAATCACTTCTCTAAGCACCTTGCCATGGCCAACTCAAAAGTTATACCTCATGCTATTCATTTCTTCAATCAACAAAGGAGAACAGGAAGAAAAGAATTTACATTAAACTTTATTTCAACGTGAGTCAATATAAAAGTTGAGATCAAATAAAGAGAAAATGGTCTTGGTTACCTAGAAGAGTTGTAACTTTACTTTTAGTTCTTTAATTTAATTTCCAAGCTCTAAATCGTAATCTTCTTGTTTGTTTCCCCCTACTTGTTCTAACTTCACAAGCAAAAACTTCATCTTCATTTTGTAGCCATGGCTGAGCCACTGCCTTTCCCTCTTTTTTCAAGTAGTTCCGGTCAAGTTGAAATATGGTGGTGATGGTGAGTTTTCTTCCGTTTCCTTAACTTTTCTTCATGAAATTGCAAAATACCATTTCATTTAATTGTTTGGATGGTGAGAATTTCTGAGAAAATATGAGAAGATAATCGGTAGAAGAGAGAACCGATGGAGTAGATTTCTTTGAAAAAAATGTTGATGTATACTGTGGTTTTTCCCAATTTGTACCATCTTTCACCTTTTAATTATAAGTAATTAAATAATAAACCCATCATGTATAAGGCCACGTGGGGAATGCATTCTTAGAGATACAATTTGGTCAAATTTCTAATACAATCCTCCATTTCTTTGCATGTCTAAAATTCAACCCTCAATCTATTCTTATTTATAATATAAACGGCACCATAGCATTAGTTCCTTCAATTTCATACTCAAATTAATCAATTTTCAACAATTGAATACACCAATAATCACGTCTTAATTTATTCTATATATCAATGCTCTTGGTTCTGCAATTTGTGCACTTAACTAAAATTTCATTTTTACATTCTTGTCTTTATTTTTCAATTTTGCTCGATTGATTGTCGTCAAATGTTGCTATTTTATTTTCTCACTTTTATTAAGTCCGTAATTAGAATCTAATCCTATCAATGTTTTGATCGTGAATGCGCTTGATTTCCAGTTGGTCTTGTGTATTTGGGCTCAAAATGCACATATCGGTCATGATATAAATTTTTGAACATGACAAATTTTTCCCTCATAAAAAAATTCCGTCCTCGAAGGGTGTTAGTATTGTTAGTATTGCTTCACTTTTCCACTTCATCTTGTCGGCTCTTCTATGATACTGTTAGGCCACAAAATTACCACTAAAGGTACCTACTTATTCTTAGGCTACTTCACTTTATTTGCTAATATAGCTATTGCTCTACACATGTCAAACCGGACTATACCTTAATAGAGGTAACGCCTACTTCTATTAAGCTGTTGACCCCTCACGCCTAGGTATCTTATATGAGCTTATCAATCTGGAGTTCAGTTTGCCTTTTTCTATAGACATATTATCAAGAATATTGTATCGCCTACTGCAAACTGTCTATATTTCTTTTGTTTTAGGCCCACATAGAATTTTACCTTGTCATTCATTGCATTAAGTCAGTCCAAAATAATCTTATTTTGGTTTTGTTGGAAAAAATGTAATTATGAGCCATTTTGAGAGGATTATTCGGGTGGATTCCACAACTCGGTTTTGGAAAAAAGACCCGGATATATATTCCTTGACATGAGAACTATGAATTAATATATTCATATACTCAAAATGGAAAATGTGTGAATAGAAATTGAAGCTCAAAGTAAGCTCCATGATAAGGAGATTTAAAGGTGAAAAGTGAGTGGAAATTTGTCCCACATCACTAAGAATTGAAGTTGGACTTGTGTTTATATATAGAAATG
>CATIWF010074043.1:0-11353 GCA_949630135.1 Balakata baccata
CATATTCTAAAATATTTAATACAATAAATAATATGTTTAATAAATATTTTAAATAAATAAGAAATACTAACCTTTAGTATGAGGAGTTTGCTGAACTAAAAAGTAAAGAAATGATCACTAGTTAAAAGAAGAAATTAACAATAATTTGTGTGAGTAGATTAACAAGAACTAAAAAGTAAAGAAATGATCATGGGTTTACAATTTTTTTTTCAAAAACTCTACTCAATAATACTATTCTCCTAAGGAAAGCTAGAAATTGCTGAGAAAATAATAGTGATTCACAAGTTGACATTTTTTTTTTCCAAAACTCTATTCAATAATACTATTTTCCTAAGAGAAAATTGGAAATTGCTGAGAAAATAATATTGTTTGGCTGAGAAAAGGGGTGGGGGCAGATTCTAGGGGGACATATGGTGGGCACCCAAGTGGCACACTAGCTCGCGCTAGCTATGTGGCCAGTGCACATAGCCGCACGCCACTTCAAGTCACGCATTGCTTAGTGTGCCACTCAATCCAATGCACCGTAGGTCTGACTACATCACTTTCTGAATTTTTTTCAAAACAACACCAAAAATGGAATTAGTTTTAAAAATTACACTAAAATAAGAAATATCCTTGTAAATTTGGGGTCAGTTAGGTTGGAAAACATACAATAGAGTTGGGCTTCAACCCATTGATTTTAGAGGTAATTCCACCATCCACCCATTTTTTATAGTTTTTTTTTTTAAAATGAAAATCAAATTTTTTTTTCATTTGTATCGAAAACCTTTTCAACTCCACCAAAAATCTTATCTCATTTCTTCAGTTGATTTTCCAGTTTCGGCACCATTAAAAATCATTACTGATTCTGTGATTGATCACTATCGAGTGCAATAGCTGCCATTGATGCAAGCAGCTTCAACTTCCATGACATTTCTTCTTCTTCTTCTTCTTCTTTAATGTTCGTTTCGATTTTTTTTTTTTTGCGATGGATTGTTGTGGCTATTGTAACATTAGATGAGGTTGATTTATTTGTCTATATGAAATAAAACTCATGCAACAGGTCCAGTTTTTGTGGTGGCATTCAATTGTTGGTAATATGTTTGTCAAAATGTCATAGAGAAAGTTATTTATTGCAATGTGAAAAATAATTGTAATGCATTAACAGTTTCATCTCAAGGCAAAAGAAAAAGAGAAAGAACTAATGCATTCAAGGTGGTAAAATTATTTTAACAGCTTGTAAAGAATGGTGAATCAGTGAATTAATTAATTAATCTTCTTTTTTTTTGGTTGAAAATTACCAAGGTATACCCAATGTATCCCTAAAGTATACCTAAAATATTATCATGGAATTTCCAATGGTATATTGAAATATATCCAAGGTATACCCAAGGTATTTCCAGAAAATTCTTTCTAGGTAGGGAATTCCTAAGGTGTACTCAAAGTAACCCTATTGGAATTCCCAAAGATATATCGAAGGTATTCCAGGAAATTCCTCCCATGGAATTTCTTGAGAATTCCCAAGTTATACCCAAAATATCCCTAAGGTATACCCAAGGTATTCCAATGGAATTTCCAAAGATATACCGAAGGTATCCCCAAAATATTCCCAAGAAATTATTCACATGGAATTCCTTGAGAATTCCCAAGGTATACCAAAGATATTCTGGAGATATTCCTAAGGAATTCCCAAGGTATCCTTAAAGTATCCCTAAAGTATAAACAAAGTATTCCAAAATGTATACCAAACTATTTATTTGAGATTTTTGTGATGTTTTGAATTTTTATTGAATTATATTCTTCTTCTTATTCTTCTTTAATTATTTAATTGTTCTTATTCTTGTTTTTTTCGTCATTTTTTGTGAAAATTGAACCAATATATCCCCAAGATATGTTGAAATATATTGTCTAGGCATATTTTGGGGTAATTTTGAGATTTGAGTATTGTTGTAATTTTAGAAAGTTGTTTTCGGTAAAATTGAAAAAAACTTTGAGCTTGGCTACAAATGCAAATAGGTACCCATTTTTTGATATTTTTGTAAAATTCCCTTGATTTTGTGGATTGTGTTGGATTTTATTTTAGGTAATTTTACAAAAATGAAAAAAAGGTAAATATTTATAAAAATATCATCTTTTAAAGTTTTTATCAAAATAATGCAGGTACCAAATTTTTTCAAAAAATCAGAAGCGTTTAAAGTTATTACGAAAATACCAGTAATAAGATTTACCAAAAGTTTACCACAAAATTAATGAAAATTGAAGTTACAAAAGGTTTATAAAAAATTTACTTAAAGTTTATTGAAGTTATACCCAATGTTTACCAAAAGAAATTAATGAAAGTTGAAATTACACAAGGTTTATTCAAGATTTACTAAGGTTTACCTAAGAATTATACAAGATTTATCCAACGTTTACCACAAAAAATAATGAAAATTGAAATAACAAAAGGTTTATTAAAGATTTACCTAAGATTTACTTAAATTATATCCAAAATTTACCCAATTTACCTAAAGTTTACTAAAAGTTTACTTGAGGTTTACTATAAAGGTTTACCAAAGGTTTATTCCAAAGTTTACCAAAATTTATCTAAGGTAAATAACATTAATTAAGTTAATTAAATAAAAGTTTATATATTTCTTTTGTAATTAAGATTTGCCCAATGATTATTTTAGTAAATAAGCTAATTAAAGATAAGTTTACATATTTTTGGGCTAATTAAGTTAATTAAATAATGATTAAAAATAAATGCATGCATAAGGACAATTAATGGCTATAAAAGTTAATGAAATTCTTAACTCCATGTATAGCATATGAAATATAACTATTTTCTATCTTAATTATATAATAAGGAAATTTGAAATAAAAATACAGTGAAATTTTACAGATATGATAAATACACAGTGAAACCTAATATTTGAAAAAAAAAATCAGTGAAAATGAAAATAAGGAAATTTGAAATAAAAAACGGAAATTGAACCGGCAAAATTGAAAAAACTTAAAAACTGTCGATGAATAGTGTAAAATTCTTTTTATTTATATATTTTTCTTTTTAAAACAAAATTCATATCATAATTTATAAACCTCACCATCTTAAATTTATTTGTAAATCTTATTATTTTTCCTTTTTTTATTTAGTTTTTGTATATTAACTTACAGTAAATAATATAAAATTTTCAAACATTAAAAATATATTAATTGGAGTTAGCTCCATTGGTGTATCTATCATAAAATAAACGTGAGAAGTCATACGTTCAATATGCAATATCAACAAAATGTACCTAAAAAATATCTCATATATAGTATCATAGTCAAAATATTACTTCAATAAGATATTATATACAACATTGAAGTAAATATTGAACTAAATTTTAAAAAATAATCTAAATTAAAAGCTAAATATATATCAATTTTCAAGTAATCAAATATTTACATTTCACATACTATGAATACTAATGTCATATATATATATATATATATATATATATATATATATATATATATATATGAAATTACCCAGATATTAAATAATATGTAACTTCAATTTAAGAAATTTAGACTCCAATTTTATCATAAATCTAGGGGAAAGTTTAAAAATATGCATGTGGTTTTCCACTTTTGTAACTTTAAGTATGTGGTTTTTTTGTGCAAATCAAATCATGTAGTTAATATTGTTAGTAATTTTAAGTATACACTTTTAACACCGTTAAAAAACTTTGATGTGTCACTGATTCTCCATCCTACATGTATTTCTTTTTCCTATAGAGTAAAATTATCTCTTCTACATGCCATTTTAATAAATTAAAAAGAAAAAAAAATTAAACTAATAAAAAAACTAACTTTCCACTTAAAAATTCTCTTTTAGCAGACCTGTCTAGCTGTCTCACCCACACCATGCCCATATCCAGTCTGCTACCTATCTTCTCCCCACCCCACCCCACACTATGCCATGCCATATCACTTTTGCTACCTATCTTCTGCATTTTTGTGCAAGGGATTTTGTTTTATTTTCAATTTTGATGGTTTGAAGTTAACTTTGGCATAGAGGATTGTATTGATTAGGATTATTTTGTTTGGAATTTGTTGACCTTAGTGTGATTAATCTTTATTTTGATTTTGACAATCAAATTAAATGTTATTAATATCTTCACTTAGTCTGAATGAGGAGATAGCCATGCCATTTAGAAAGGTAAAGAAGATGATAGTCAACAAGTATAGGACTATCAAGAATTACAAGTAAAGTGTCTTAAGGTTCAAAGGCTCCTCATCCAATTTCAATAAGAACAAGGTCTCACAAGGATGCAGGAGACAAAGGCCACAAGCTATATAGGATGATCCTACATCAAGTGATGATGAGGGGAGCCAAGGAAATGTAGCAAACTTGTGCTTTATGGCTTCAAAGGACAACTCTATTGAGGTAACTTCTAAATCTTACTCCTATGATTTACATTTTTGTGATGATGATGCTGATGGTGATCTCATCAGGGTCATAAGCGTAGAAGTAGAGAAATATAAAAAGAAAGTGGATTTTCACAAAAGAAATAACTCCAAGCTTAAAGATGATATATCCAACCTTCAAAAGGTTGTGGAAGAGTTAAACACTTCAAATACTTCTCTTGATAAGTCATTGAATGAGTTTTCATCTAGACGCTCAACCAAGGCTTTACTAAAAGAAAATAATGTTTTGAAAAACGAGGTTGAGGAGCTAAGACTCTCTATTTCAAAATTTCACCAAGGGAAGGAAAATCTGAATACCCTCATTGTATCCCAAAGACCTCCCTTAGTAGACATGGCTTAGGCTTCAATAGAGCATCATCTTCATCTATACCTAGCACCATATTTGTCAAAGCTTCTACATTATAAACCTCTTCTCTTGAGGTAGTTGCCTATAAGGCAAAGATCAAATCACACACTAAAGCCCCTACTTAAAGAAAGAGTAGTAAAAGCTCACTTGTCTCAAGAGGGAAACCTTAAAAGGTCAACTATGCTTTTTTGTATAAAAGGTATGCACCTAGGAAAGCACCCACCACACATGAGTGTGCATGTTGTTGTAATTCTTTTTCTTATGCCTCAAACAAGAAGGTTGTGAGGCCAAAACCCCAAGTGAGATGGTAAGAGTCTTGTAAGACTAAGCAATACCATTATTGCATGGAGTTTGGACACATTAACATTCATTGTTTGATTAGAAAATCCCATCGAGATTCTTCTAATACTAACCCCTAAGGACCCATGTTTGTTCAGGTACCTAAAAACTAAACATGAATTATTGGTTTGTGGGTATGCTTTAAATCCACAAGCAAGGAAAATGTATAGCTATTGGATAGTGGATATTCAAAGCATATGACCGAAAACATAAGCCTCTTCACAAGCATCAAATGTGTTGATGGAGGTAAGGTTACCTTGGGAAACAATGCTAAAGATAAGGTAATAGGCATTGGTTCTATAGGACTTAATGGTATTTCAATGATAGATGACGTTAAGCTTGTTGATGGTTTGAAACACAACCTTTTGAGTGTGAGTCAATTATGTGATAAAGGAAACTAAGTCATTTTTAGCTTTAATGGATGTCTAATGACCTCTTTAAATGGTTAAGAAATATTAAATGGAGAAAAAGATGGCAATTCTTACATGGTTGACTTACATAAGTTTACTAATTTTTCCTCTAATTGTCTTATGTTTATTATTGAAGAATCTTGGCTATGGCACATAAGGTTTGGACATGAAAACATGGATTTGATTCAAAGACTTAGTAAGGATGAGCTAGTAGATAGGCTCCCAAAGGTCAAATATATGAAAACAAGACATGGGAGCCATGTCAAAGGAAGAAACAATGCAAATCATCTTTCATGCTCAAGAACATTATAAGTATTTCTTGACCTCTACAAACATTGAATCTTAATTTGTTTGGCCCTTGTAGAGTTTCTAGCTTAAGTGGTAAAAATTTTGCATTTGTCATTATTGATGACTACTCTAGGTTTACTTGGGTAATTTTCTTAGCTCGTAAAAGTGATGCTTTTGAAAATTTCAAGCATTTTGCCAAGAGGGTCCAAAATGAAAAGTGATACTTTATCTCTAAGATTAGAAGAGACCATGACAAAGAGTTTGAAAATGAACTTTTTGAAAATTAATGTTTAGAAAATGGTATTTCACACGATTTTTCCACACTAAGAACTCCTCAACAAAATGAGGTAGTTGATGGAGAAATCGAACATTGGTAGAGATAGCTAGAATGATGCTTAATGAGTATGGTTTACCAACCTACTTTTGGGCGAAAGCCATTTATACCTGTTGTTATATTTCAAATCATGTTTTCAAAAGGCCTTTTTTAAACAAAATCTCATATGAGCTATGAAATGGAAGCAAACCCAAGATTTCATACCTTAGTATTTGGTTGCAAATGTTTTATATTGAACACTAAGGATAACATTGGAAAATTTACCTCAAAATCATATGAAGGCATATTTCTTGGTTATTCCATCTCTAGCAAAACTTATAAGATCTTCAATAAAAGAACCTTAGTTATAGAAGAGTCTATGAATGTTAATTTTGATGAATATTGTAGACTTGATCTTGGGAAAGATATTCCTTTAGATGATGTTATAAGTACCATGGAGAACCTCAATCTTGATCAAGAGAAAAATAGAGAATCATCAAAGAAGGATGATCATGATGAGGAACAACATTAAGAGAAAGATCAACCTCAAGCCCAAGAGCAGGGAACCAATGAGCTATCAAGGGAGTGGAAGTTTGTAAGAAACCACTCAAAGGAGCAAATCATTAGCGACCCTATAAGAGGTGTAAGTACTAGTTCTAAGCTTCTTTATTTTAATCTTGCTTTTGTCTCTTAAATTGAACCAAAGTCCATTGATGAAGGTTTAGGTGATAAGAGTTGGGTGATTTCCATGTAAGAGGAACGCAACCAATTTGAGAGAAACAAGATTTAGACCTTGGTTCCAAGACCTATGGACTATCCAATTATTTGTAGTAAGTGGGTCTATAAGAACAAGTTAGATGAGGAATGAAACATCACTAGAATAATTCTAAATTGGTTGCCAAAGATCATAATAAAGAGGAAGACATTGATTATGATAAAACCTTTATTCCCATGGCAAGATTAGAAGCAATTTGTATTTTGTTAGCATATGCATGTCATATGAATTTCAAACTTTTTCAAATGGATGTTAAAAGTGCATTTCAAATGGTTTTATTATAACTTTTGCTAATTGGGGCTTAATTAGAATAAGCGTATAAATAAATTATATAGAGAGAGGAATAAAATTAAATAAGGTGACTAAATCAGAAATTAAAATAAATATAATCGATTGATATAGTTAATTTATTTAAAATGGAACTAAGTGATGAAATTATTTGATTGAATTGATTAGTGATATTATAATCTATATACTCTATATAAAGGGTGTGAAGGAGAACTGTAGCTACTACAATGCCCTTCCTTTTTTGCCCTATAAGCCTTGCAAACGACATCGTTTAGCGTAACTGATGGCTCTCTTTTTCCAGCTAACAAAACGGTGTTGTTTATTTTCTTCTTCATAGATGGAGAGAAAAGATCTGCAATTCCACTACCCTTCATATCATCACTTTCCCTAACATCGCCGTCCTCCTTTGCTTGGTTGCTTTTATGCAAGTATTTGAAGAATAACTTGATCAGGCAAATGCCATCTTTTGAATTCATAATATAATTCCATAACTAATACAAAGGGACAAAAAAAATTGAAAAGTTCAGTTTCCGAATTGTTTACTAGAGAGAAATTTCATGAATGATAGTGCAAAAAATTGAAATTCACAAATCGGGCTATCTGGGTATGGAGATTGCCAATAGAAATAATTTAAAAAAAAAGAAGGCTTTTTATGTAGATTTACATAAATTTGGAAAATAGAAAAAACCATACAAATTTGATACAAATATACAAGTAAATAAACACTAAACGATAAATAATAAATAAACTAAATAAATATTCAATACGGTTTGAATTTGAATTTTATTTAATTTCTAATAAAACTATAATAAAATAAATATAAAATAAATATAATAATATAATAAAATAAATATAATATAAATAAAATAAAATAAATAAAATAAGAATTTCTTCATTTTTTGAGCAAATAGAAAGCAACTATTCAATGTGAAGATGAATTTGTGTAAGACGAAGGTGTATATCGTACAGAATGGAGATTAGATTAGGAAAGGAAGCTAGTAGTAGGAATTTGGAAATAGAGAGAGTCATGTAAGAATAAAGAAGGATGTACTGGAGAGTATATGCCCCTTTGAAATTGCTCCAAGGACCAATTTGCCACTTTGCTTAAGTTTGAAAAGAAATGGGCCATCTAGACCTTAATACTTTTGATCAAGCGCCAGAATGTGAAGGTCTATTGCTTAGACTAAAGTGAATGGTTTCTAATTTATAATTTGTGAAATTTCTTGTCTTTTAAAAAAAAAGAAAGAAAATTTGTGAAATTATTACAAATTATTAGACTATAGAATGATTTTGATTGAATAAATGAATCATTAGTATTATTATTACTATAATGAACTAATCCAATCCAATAATAGAATATGATGTGAAAATTTTTGTTAATGTATTGTTAATTCATCATTGTTCCCGCCTAAAATAAAGCGTTGCTTTTGGATAAATAAATAATTGTTCTATAAAAATACATACTAATACAAATAGGCTGAATCAGTAGAGCCCATTTGCACCAGCTGCTGATATACATACCACAAATAGAAAATGAGTGCTCAATAGAAAGAGAGATTATTAGCTAGACTAACTTTATCATGTCATTTATAGATTAATACAATAATATATTGACATGCATATAATTGTTTCATTCTCGTTAGTTGAAGTAAATACAATATGTAAATATGTCAATGAGTGTAGATGACATGATACTTAGCCTACTAAAGAATTTTTTAAAGGTTATGTATTTATTTTGTTATTCTTATTTTTATATCCCGATGCAATGCGAGGGTGACTAACTAACTACTACTAATAATAATAAATGGGACAAAAAAACAAATTTGAGGAAAGGGACAATGATTTGGACAGTGGAGTTGATTTTTAAGGGCAATTAGCCCATTTTCTTCCATCATTTATATTCTTCTTCTCCCTTTTCATTACTTCAGTTCTCTTTCAAATTCTAGCTAGAAGCCAAGCCTTTTGATCATTGATAACTTGATTAATCTCTTTTAAGTGGTTAAAAATAGATTAAAGGTCAATAGGTTGTGTTGCGAGTAAATATATTTCTTCTTAGAATGTTGTTTCATGGCAGAACTTATGATTTTATTTTCAATCTTAAAAGGACAAATTTTGAGAAGGTCCAATACAAAATTTGTAGATTTGAGTCTTGTGTATATGCATATTAAACAATTTCGGATGATGTTGTAACACCCTTCAAAATAACTAAAATTTCCTCAATATACCAAGGATGTTACCATGCATGAGTTTTAAAAACATGATCAATTTAAAACTTATTAATGCACCATGGCTATGATAACTTGATAAAAATAAAACAACCATGCATGCTCAAATAAGAACTCCTTTAACTTTAGCAAAATACAATATACTTGCTTGCACTAGCCAAATCTTTAAAAAAACTTTACAAAATATATAAGGAGTTACAAATTCATTATATATATTAAAAAAACTAGAAATAAAATTGAATAAATGATTAAATTAGAAATTAAATTAAAATAGAATTGATTAATATAGTTAGTTTTATTAGAAATGACAACATGAATAAATTACATTTTAGTAAAAAATAGTTGAACTAGATATATATAAAAATGTGAAAATAATAATAATAATAATAATTAAATAAGTTAAAATAATAATAATAATAATAATAATAATAATAATAATAATAAAAGAAAGAAAGAAAAAGAGAAAAACAAAAAAAAAAAGTTTGGATGGGAATTTGAGGGTTGAGACAGTGGAAAAAGAGATTTTGGCCATTTGGCTTTATAAAGGCTTGATTTTACATATTTCCAACAATTTCATCTCCATTCTTCAACTTATTCCTACCCAACAGCCTCTATCCTTCAATCTTTCACTCAAGATTCATAGCAAAATCACTTCAAATTAATTTGTTCTTGACAAGTAGTCTTTCCCCATTGTTTTTGTTTTGTTTGAAGTTGTTGGAGCTGTGCACAAGCAGTGACTTGCACCACAATTTTTATGATCATAAATTCTGATTTTGAAGAAGTTCTAAACATGAAACTTGTGGTTTTATGTCTTCAATTCATAGTTATATAAATAATTTTGTAAAAATTGGTCTATAGAAAGAGATAATATATAATTAATTGAGACTGGTTCCTATAAGAGTATCAATAAGATAACTTACTGTGTTTGCCTATTTTGGTCATCTTAAAGTTAGCACTAATAGAAGCTCAAAATACAAAAGTTGTAGTCTATATATGCTCTAGTTGTCTGCAAAATTTTGTATAAATATCTCTTGTGTATGTTGAGTTATGGTAGAAGGAATCATGATTTTTCCTTACTTAAGTTATTTGTTAGTACCCTATGCAGGTCCAGCAATTTTGTTGCCAATTTTGAGCTTCTTATAGGCCAAACTAGGTGAAAGTTTAAAAATTAAAGTTTTAACCCTATGTCTTAGCTAAACTCCTTAGAAGCCATACTTTAAAATGATGTATATTTTGTGAGTTATGATTATATAAAAAGACACTAGTAGGTTGCTGCCCTGTGTTAGATTAGTTATATTATCACTATTAATTGATAACTTTAGAGATCAAATTGGCAATAATGGTTATAGAAAAAGTGTTCCAAATTGTCCTATCAGAGTGTCTACAAAGTTTCACAATAATATAATACACACGTTGAATGATATGAATTTTGAAAGATAGTATATCAAAACTGCCTAAGAGTATAAGATAGGGCAAATTTTGAAATGTGCACCAAAATTTGAGTAATACTCCAAAAATTATAAAATTTAAAAAACCTGTAGTATTACTTGTTATTTGCAATTAAAAATAAGAATCATACAAATTGAATTAATATGCAAAAAGTTATAGAGTTAACAGTCCTACAAGGTCATATTGTCACTTAGGAGAAACTTTAATTATTTATTTAAATCATATTAAAAATAAGTATTCTAACAATGTATTGATCAATTATATTTTTAAATTAAGTCCTCAACAAGAAGAAGGATTATAAAAATAGACAAGCTCCAAATTTCGGATTTTGGATTTTTGGACAAGCATTATTGATGTTTGTACATATATGTATTTTAGTTTGCCCAATTGCATGATTTTGTGTGTGGCATAAATTCGTATGTTAAAATGATGAAATTATATATATTATGGTATACTTGACATTAAAAGAAATGTTGATAATTGTAA
>CATIWF010074057.1:0-30698 GCA_949630135.1 Balakata baccata
TGAAAATACAATCAGCAAAAATTTTCAAATTGTAAAATAAAAGTAATATAAAAAAGAAGTAAGAAAAAAATGTAAAAATGAGTGAACAATCCCACATAGAAAAAAAGTAAGAATGAAGATAACATATCATTTTATAAATAATTGTGAGTTAATTGTTTAAAAACATGCTTATTTTGACCAATTTGATTAGTTTATAATTAAATCTAGTTTTGGGGTCAATTTTTTGATTGAACCGGTTGAATTGACTAGATTGGACCAAATTTAATAATTAATATTTTTTTTTTGCAAAAAATTAAAAAAACCTAGAAAATCCAATCAAAACCGGTCGGTTCCCGGTTTTTCCAGTTGAATCTGCCAGATTACCGGTTTTTCCACCAGCTTGTTTTCTCTCCGATTTTGGAGATAAAAACCGTCCGGCCTAAGGGCTGATTTTCAGTTGAACTGGCTAAACCAGTCTGGTTTTTATAACTATAGAATAGACAATAAAAAATATGACTTACTAAAAAAAAAAATTAGCATCAGTAGGAAATATGAGTCGAATCCAAACCAAGTAATAATTTTACTAGAATTAGCATTTGCAAGAGAATAATTAGTATCAAATCCATTATTACGAGGGAAAACACATTTGCTAGAGCTACTATGAATCATGATTTTTGGAAAAAAAAAAAAGGACAATATATTCAAAATTTTGACTAAAATTCAATGTCATATTAGTTGTCAAACCACAGTAGTTGTTAAAATTTATTTTTTGACAAAATAATTTCAGTGATTTTACGGTAAGTGAAGCATAGTTCACTAACCACTAGCAAAATTAACCTCGATGTTCCATCATCCTCCAGCTGGAACTGCCACGTGGCAACTGACGTGACACAAAGTTTTAAGAGTTCTTACTTGTCATCTACGTGACATCTGGTATAACACTCTTGCTTAGGTGACACTGACTTTGAGTTTACTTAACAATTTATCTGTCTAACTGGCTTTAGTGTACAATGAGAGGATAGATTTTGATATCTATGTCATTTTTCAACTCAACTTTCTAATTTCCTGCTAATTGAAAGTAATTTTTGTACAACTAAAGTAAAGTTGAGTTATTTTTCTGCAAAAAAAAAATTTAATAATTTTGTGCCAAGTAATAATAACTCAATGACTATAATTTGAAGTCATCGAATCTTACGCTTTAGTACTAAACATTAACAATTAAAAAAGAATATATATAGAATGAAGCAAATTTGACAAAATCAACAAATGCTCAAAATTTTATAAAATAAAAAAATACAGTCCATAATGTTACCCACCCAAAACTCTTTTTACATTTTTCTTATTGAACTCCATATTTGGGTTATACACTTTAAAATAAAGAGCTATCACATAAAAAGTGTTTCCAACAATACTTTGTTCTTTATAATTTAGAGTAAAGTGTGATGTGTCTCTCTATATTTAGAGAGTTAAAATTCACTTTTTATTTCAATTGAAATAAATGCATCTCAACTTCTATAAATATTTTCTTTTTTATTTGTGTACTTCTTTGAAATATTTTTCTCTTTTCTCATAAAAAAACATTTTTTACTTTTTTTCTTTTAATGAATATTAATTTGCATGTGATAAAGTAAAATATAAAGAGTTCATCGAATTTGTAAAAAAAAATTATACTTTATATTTAAAAATGCTCTAAAATGCATTTTATTTTATTAAAGATACTCTTTAAAATAAATAATATTGTTAGAGATACTCTTAAAACTAATCTCCCTCATAATTTTACACAATTGAGTGTGCACTAATACACGCACCCTGTACAATGGCATAATGGCCAAATTTACACGTTCCATCGGAAGTGGAAAATTTTTTTAATTATACTGATAAAAATTTCGTATTTTCAATCCCGTTTTTTGCATTTTTATTTTTACCAGTTTTTCTTCTTTTTTTTTTTTCAAATATTAGATAAGTGTATTTAACATATTTTTCATTTAATTAAGACATCAAATTATCATTTTTCACATTTTAAACATAGATTAATAATTTTATTAACTTGTATGACTACTATTAATCTTTATACATGCATTTATTTATTTTTAATCATTGCTTAATTAAATTAATTAGCAAAAAAATGTAAAATTGAATTTAATTAACTTAATTACCAAAGTAAACCTTGGATGAACCTTAATTACAAAAAAATATGTAAACTTATAGTTAATTAACTGAATTAATGCTATTTACTTTAGCAAACATTGAGTAGATCTTTGATAATTTTTAGTTGAGAGATTGAATTGATGTTGGGTAAATCTTGAATAAGTATTGGGTAAATATTTGATAAATCTTAGGTAAACATTACATAACTTCAACTTTGATAAATTTTCTTATAAACATTGGGTAAATCTAGAGTATAACTTGAATAAACTTTAAATAAATTTTTAACAAACCTTTTGTGACTTCAATTTTCATTAATTTTATGGTAAACATCGGGTAAATTTTGGGTAAATTTTATGTAACTTCAACTTTTATTAATTTTATAGTAAATTTTAAGTAAACATCGGGTAAATCTTGAGTAATTTTTGGATAAATTTTGAGTAATTTTTATGTAAACCTTGGTAAATCTTGAGTCAATCTTATGTAACTTCAACTTTCATTAATTTTTTTTTATAAACATTAGGTATCTAAAAGCACGAATACAGGGACACTACACGGCGGGATACGAGAATATGACAAATTGCAAAAAATTAAAACACGGACACGGCAATGACACACATAATAAAATAATAATTATCATTCCAAATATTATCCTTAAAAAATAATTCACATAAATAAAAACGAGTGTTCAAAAGCAATCCCAACCCCTTTAATTTTCAACAAGTGAGCTTTGACTCTATGATATGTCCTTCTATATATTTGTCCACAAAAATTATATTGAAAAACAATATTTTCTTTCCTCTTAGCCAATTTCACTGCTTTCATGACGTACCTCTATAATGGAGTATTGTCATATTGAGTATTTTGTTGAATACCTTAAAGGCTCAGTATTACTACTCATTGGCAATATTTTTTTCAACTTTTAACTAAATAAAAAAGTAATTAGCATTCTTTAAGAACAACTAAACAAAAATAACAATAGTTTAAAAAATGTAAACTTATTTAACAATCAAATGTAATCTTATTTAACATCTAAGAAAATCATAAATGAATTATCCATAAAATATAAACTTATTTAACATATACAATTAAATTAATATTCAAAATTATCAATAATTTAAGATTTTAACAATAAAAAACGTCTATATAAGCTAAATAGTGATAGGCATTCTAAGTTGTAACCTAAACAAACATTCAAAATACAGTTAAAATGAACTAGAAGTTGGGTATCTCTGTTTCTGGGTTTTTATTTTCTTTAATCAATGGGTAGTTATTTATACTTCGATACTGTACAGATATAGCTTGTTTTGGATATTGATTGTGATTAATTAATTTCTTCCTTTGTTATAATTGTCTTAGTATTCTTAAATATGGATTTGAGTCTGTTTTTAACTAGTTATGCTAAATAAAAATTAAATTTCAAAGCTACTTGCCTCTAATACTGTAAAAAATGCGATCTTGAGCTTCAATTCGACAAAGTCAAGAGAAGAAAGTAGAAAGGAGCTAAAAATATCTAGAGAAACTTTAAGCGACCATGGTTTTTCACCAATCAAGTGAAAAATGCTTCACTTCGGCAAGCCTCAGTAGCTCTAGCAGTGATAGTGAGAGCAGATCTCATAGCGAAGATGAAGGATCAACTGGTGATAGTGGCATGGCAGACAGTGATGATGACAGGGAGGCCGGATCTCAGGGTCCAACATTCGATGATGTAAAGGAAATAATTAGGGTTAAACATGCAGAAAAAAGGCTGGATTATACTGGGCTCATGGCCTTTCCGATTGTACCTATCAATTTATCAAAAAAAAACCCAAGAGAATTAGCCCAGCTGTGTCCCAATCGTGTCCCACCGTGTCCAAATCGTTTGACCTCCTATCTAGTCAACAACATGCCATGTAATGTGTCCGACACGTGTCTGATGCATGTCCGACACTCCGACCATCTAGCGTGTTCGTGCTTCTTAGTTGGGTATAACTTGAGTAAACATTAAATAAATTTTTGATAAATCTTTTGTAACTTCAACTTTTATTAATTTTCTTGTAAACATTTAATATAACTAAAGTAAATATTAAGTAAATCTTTGATAAACATTTTGTAAATTTAATTTTTATTAATTTTGTAGTAAACTTTGAGTAAACTTTAAGTCAATTTTGAGTAATTTTTTGATAAACTTTAGTAAATATTGAGTAAATCTTATATAATTTTAATTTTTATTAATTTTCTAGTAAATATTGGGTAAATCTTATATAATTTTAATTTTTATTAATTTTCTAGTAAATATTGGGTAAATCCATGATGTAATTTGAATAAATTTTAAGTAAATTTTTAATAAAATTTACTTAACTTCATTTTTCAATAATTTTGCGGTAAATATTGCGTTAAATTTTGGATAAATATTTGATAAAAAACTTTGTGTATGTAATATTTTTGAAAAAAAATTTGAAGGTCTGTTTTTTTTCATTTTTGTAAATTTCTCAATATTTTTCTCAGGTGCAATTTGCCAAATTTTTACGGCGGCAAATTGCCAACTTTTTTAAAATTGGCTAACCCTTTTTCTTTTTTTTTTTAAATTATTGTATTTTATTGTTTAATTTTAAAGCAAGTTAAAAATCTTCTAACAAGGGTCTATCCAAAGTAGCTATTGAATTTGATTGTGAATTGGTTATAAAGAGACTAAAGTAATTTTTTTCTGAAAGAAAGACTAAAGTAAATTTTAAAACTTCAAAATAAACATATTAGCTTTAAAAGAAATATATATATGAGAGTGTAAACGAGTTAAATTACTCGCAAATTATTCGAATTCGATTCGTAATTAAACAACACTCGAACTTGAATAGCTTAAGTAGTTTATTGAGTTAAAATCGAGTATCACAATATCTGACTAGTAAGATTCTTTATACGAATTATATTAAGTAGCTTAATTGAGTAGATA
Organism: Balakata baccata; assembly: GCA_949630135.1. Lineage (NCBI taxonomy): Eukaryota > Viridiplantae > Streptophyta > Magnoliopsida > Malpighiales > Euphorbiaceae > Balakata > Balakata baccata. Next base: position 5,054 of record CATIWF010074057.1, read on the forward strand.
TTCTTTTTATTTATTAAAGTATTTTTATATTTTTATATTTAAATATATTCGAGTTGAATTAATTTAAGTTGATTTCAAATTAAATCGAATCGAGTATACTATTTAATACAAATTTTTAGAATAGTTCAAATATTTTTTGAATTAAATTACGAACAATTGAAAAAAATTTTATCAAATACAATTTAAGTTTAAGTATCAAGTGTTTTTTACATAGTCAAACTCAAATATAACTCTACATTTTCTATTACACATATGAGAATATTACTCAAAAAGCTTAATTATATTATTATTTATTTTCTATTATTATAATAATAATTTTACAATAATTTTTTCTATTTACTTTCTTAAAGAGAGAATTCTTAAAGAGAGAAAAATTAAAAAAAAGGGGACAAAGTTTGAATAGAAAAGTGTTAGAAAGAACTCATGGGCAGGATAAATTTACGGAAGTGTCATACACTTGACAAAGAAAGTTTGAATAGCTGAGTGTCAGAAAGATGAAATGGGCAGGATAAATTTATGGAAGTGTCAAAAACTTGGAAAGAGGGAACCACCGGCCTTAAACCTGTCCTTTTGGGACACTTGGAAATTCATTTAATATTTCCAACTACTTAAACTTCTTTCTTTCTTTCCTTCTTTATTTATTTTTTTGTTCAGACAGAATATTTCTGCAAAAAGGTATTAAAAAAAAAATTCCGCAAAAATAAGAGTAAAGATATCAAATTTATGCATTTGAATCAACAAGAAGTAGATTGAAAGATCTGAGTAAATTAATTTTTCTGCATAAGTAATAAACGAAGTATGATTTTGATGTGAATGTTCGAGTAAAATTAATTAGTCACAATCATAAGCACCAAAAGATGTGGAGGAGATTCGGGTCGTCGGGAGTATTGAAGCACACGGTGTCAGCGGCGGTGGGGAGGACAACTCCGTCTCTACCGGCGTCACCGGCTTGGTTGGGAACGGGATGGAGCCCAATTGAAACTTCTTCTTCTTTGGGAAGAGGATTGAGCAACTTGCTCTTAATGTCAACATCCTCATCGTCTTCTCCATCCTCCAATGGGAACGGCATAAAGGAAGGAGGAGGAGGAGGAGGAGGAGGAGAAATCGAGAATGTGACGTGCGGAGAGGTGAAGAGGTTGATGAGGCTAGTGAATGTGGAGGGCCTGAAGATGAAATTAGGGACGGAAGGGAAAGAGACAATTTCATATAATGATCTGCTGAAAGCTTGCGAGAGCATGGGGATTGCTAGATCTCAAGAGGAAGCCATTGCTTTTGCTCGTGTTCTTGATGATGCGGGTGTAGTCCTCCTCTTTCGTGACAAAGTTTATCTTCATCCCGACAAGGTAACCCTTCTTTTTCCCTTTTACCATGTTTTCTTTGCTTCCTTCTTTATAGGTAATTGGGCACCACCACCACTACTCCTACTGTATATTTACAGGATATGGAGCATAATCCCATTATGTTATCTGATTAATTCTTTCTTTTAACTTTATTGCTGTTGTCACGGGTCTTGTAAAAGTCCATTCATTAGTTGCTTTACTCAGTTTTGTATCAAATAAAGAGCCAAATCAAGTGGAAATAAGACATCAATCATTACTTTGCAATATTGCTTGCAAGGGTACAATTTGCAATTTCAACAGCCAATGCTGTATAATTCAGGGATTTTGGTTTTTTTTTTTCATCTCAGCAATTGTTCTATCTTCAATATCTTCTGCTTTCTGTTTGCATTATTTTCTTTCCAATGCTTTTGACAAGCTCTTCCCTTTAGGTCACAACTTTCTAACTATTTTTCTTTCCCAATTATGTTCTGTTATAGGGGAATGTAATTTTTGTTTTTCGTTTCTGTAGTATCACAAATGCTTATTCATCATCTACTTGCTTCCTACTTCGACAAAGTAAGCATGTAAGCATCGGATTAATCATATGTTTGCAAATAAGGACCATATTGTCTTGCTTTTAGGTGGACCTACAGAATGGATATGACAAGTAGGTGCTGTTCTTTAAGTTGGAACAAACATCGTGAAAAGAGTTGCGCTAACTTACATGCTATCACCTCCTTCGTGCTTTAATTAATTTCTCTTTTTGCTTTCTTCTAGAATTGGCAAATTTCATAAAGCATCTTTCTGTTTACTAATTGTGACAAGTTGATATTTTTGACTTGAAAAAAAATCATGTTTAATTCTTTTGTTGGTTTGTTCTCTAGTCAGTGAGATAGGATTTCTTTCAAAGAAAAACTAGTGGAATTGATTAAGGCAATGTTTTGTTGAACTTGAACTTGAGCTTGGCTGTGTTAAATTAGAAAGAAATGGCTATCACCATAGTTGTTGGGCATGCTTCAAGCTCAAGGCTCACCAGACTCCAGCCTTAGTACCTTGAAAACCCAAAAGCGGACGTTGTCACAAAGGCGCGTGCCTTAGGCGTGCCTTTGTGACACTAGTGGAATTGTTTAAGGCAATGTTTGTTCAACTTGAGCTTGGCTGTGTTAAATCAGAAAGAAATGACTATCACCATAGTTGTTGGGCATGCCTCAGGTTCAAGGCTCACTAGACTCCAGGCTCAGTGCCTTGAAAATCCAAAGGCGGACGCTGTCACAAAAGCGCGTGCCTTGGTGCACCTAGGCGCGCCTTTGTGACATTAGTTAAAATATTTGTATTTTTTTTTTTGCTTTTAGTGTTGGAAAATCTAAATCATTGATTATAAATTGAAAAAAATTCTTAATATGTTTTACCACACCTAATTATTTCCAAAACAAACAATAAAAAGAAAAAATAAGGGTTAGGGCAAAAAAACATTTGTTCCAGCCTCCACAAAGATAATTTGAATAGCACAATTTAATTGCAAGACTAATTTTGCTTTGTTATGATAATTCATATTTTATAAGCGTTAGAATTTGTTAAATACAGTATTAGTGAGTTTAGGATCCTTATTTGTTTGTAAGCCTAGGAGCCTTAGATTTGAGATATCAAATCTTAATTAAGTTTTTTTGTCCTTTGTGTATGTGTTTCTATTTTGTTATTATGACTTATGTATTTTGAGTTTTAATATTTATAATATTATATCACCTTGCTAGTAGTCTAATAATAAAATTTATAATTTTTTTCAATTATTTTTTATTTTTGCGCCTCATGTCACTCAGGCGCGCGCCTGTGCGTTGTGCCTAGGCTCCAGGACCCCTTAGCACCTTGCACCTTTAATAACTATGGCTATCACTCATTTGTCTTGTTGAGGTTCTCCTAGCAAAGTTGCTTTGTGTTGGATGATATTTTCATATAGAATTAAGGATTATAGCAATGGGTGTCATGCATCTATTCTTATTATTCTTTTAAATATAATGCATTGTATTAGCTGCTTCTTGTGCTGTTACCATGCACTGCCTAGCACAGTGACACTCCATTGTGCTTCCCGTCCATATTTAAAATGTGGAAACCATGCAAATTTTTATGAGCATATTCATTAGTCTGGTGAAACACCCAACTAGGAAATTCATCTTTAATGTGTATGGAGATTCCACATAAGGGACCTAGTGTTTCCTTTAGTCAGATAAACCATGTTTGACCTTCGTATATTCCATGTTTTCATTGCGAGCCAAAAACAGTATAAATAAAATCAGAATACCAAAATATAAAAGATTAATGAAATGCACCTCTGCATATTGGGCAAGTTTTGTTAATACGTTGCTCTAGATAATCATGGTGGGTTGAAATCTTTTGTTCATCATGTGTAGCCTGTGCAGTGAAGAAGATATCTCTGTTTGCCGTAAATAGTCTGTGATGTCTATAATTGGATTATGTTCGTCAAATGAGTCAAAAAGTGCTTAAAAGCTTGGGATCCTACTTAATGCAATAGGTCTGCTTTGGTCATTGTAGGCCAAAATGCATGGTGATTGCATGTTGTTTCACAAGTTTAAGTTGTTAGTGAGGATTCCTTTCAGGGGGGGATATGTTCATATCCATAGCACTTTTATTGCCTACAGATTTTTAGACATGTATGTTTGCTTCTCCCCCTCAAGTTTAGCCTCTTGCCATTTCATACACTTGTTTGTTCTTTGTTATCCCTTCATTTTATTCAAGTCTAGAGATCAGAAGTTGAACTAAATTGTGTAGCTGTATTACCAAGTTTGTCCGCACGATTATTAAGGAACTTGTCTTTCTTCAATTAGAAGCTTCTTCGAACTTTGTTGAGGCAGTACATGTATAGTTTTCCAACTCCTTATTCATCCTTTTTTTATTCCTGTGGTAGGATGCTTGTTTCTGCTGGTAGTTGGTTTTTCATTGGAAATTGCGACTCATGTCTGTTATTTTCTGATAGTCCTTTCAGATACATTTTGTGCTCTTCTTTTTGCTTGTCAGCATTTCATGTCATTGTTTCTTTATTGATGTGTAAACACAAAATATTAGAAATGAACAGATTGTTTGGAAATGATTAGTCATGAGGAACTCATTGTTGTCCCACACAAGGTTATGCAAAGGCAAAAAATACCAAAACAATAATATTTAGATGACGCATGCTGTGCTCTTAAACTCAGGGAGGTATGAAGTAATGATGAAGGCGCATAGCTGTATGATCTAAATTAAACATCCCTTTGTAAGACTGTGAATTCTGTTCTCTTGACAAATGATAGTCATGTCTTCTTAGTTTCTGTTTGCCTTTCATGCCTCGTTATGCCATCATGCTTGAATCAGCAGCCTTATGTGCATAATGACTTTCAAACGGGGCTTACCTATTGATTGAGCTTTTCAGCTAAAACTTTTGTCAGTTTTTATATACTTCTGAGCTATTTAAAAGACAATTCAATGCTGTTCTATGCAGATCAAAAAGAAATAACCACATTTAGCATTGTCATATGTTGCTTAGAGGTTTCTTTGCTCCAACATGCATCAGTCAGAATGAAAAGGTCCAAGCTTGGGTTTTGCATCTACTTTTTTCTTTGTACACAGAATAAAAAAAATGGTTTATAAAAGATACTTTAGGATTTGAATTCGGATATTCTTAGTAATGCTCATTTCTTTACTGTTTCTCTTTCTATAGATTTCTCGGATTGTAGACCCTCTTGATTATGAATGGGTTTTCTTATTCTGTTAATGTATTCAGGTGGTAGAGCTGGTTAAAAGAGCAATGCCCCTTGCTCTGACTCCTGAAGATGACCCTTTGAGGGTTGAGCTAAAAATTCTACAGGAGAGAAAGCAAGAAATTGACGTACTGGCACATAGACAGGTTCGGCGCATCCTTTGGTGTGGGCTTGGGATATCTTTATTGCACATCGGTCTATTCTTTCGACTGACATTCTGGGAATTTTCATGGGATGTAATGGAACCTATTTCATTTTTTGCAACAACCACCGGCATAATCGTAGGGTATGCATACTTCTTGATGACTTCAAGAGATCCATCATACCAGGACATGATGAAGAGACTCTTCCTCTCTAGGCAGAGGAAATTGTTTAAGAAGCATAATTTTGATATTGAGAGATTTAAGGAGTTGCAGAGGAAATGCAAGATACCTCTTGATGCTACTTCTTCTATCAGAAATCGTGTAGGCTTGGAAGTTGAACTGGAAAATTATGTCCAAAAGGACTAGTTTTTCTTCTTTGTCGTCATCTTCCTCAGTCCTGGTGAGTTTTATCGTGTGTATCTATGTATTCATCAGAATTTAACATGGTGACCCATATCAGTCCCTCCTGTTTTTCATTTAGGCTGGGCAAACATTTAATTACCTCAAATTTTTGGATAATCAAATTTGGTTTTTGTACTTCTCAGGAACGTTAAGACGCTGTTGTACCTTTTTGCTGAATTATAATGATAACAAAAGCGGATTTAAGTGAAAGGGAGTGGAATCATTGGACACCACTACTTTTTTAAAAGTTATTGATATAGTTGGAATATAATGAAATGAACTTTATTGCTTTTAACAATTGAATCTCAACAAAAATGGGTGATAAGTGGTTGAATCATTATTTAGTGACATTGAAAAGTGGATATATTATAGAGAAAATTACCTGGTATTATATTATGTGTAAGGATTTTATTGTACAAAATTTATAGATCCGCCACTTAATGCTAACAGCATCGGTACCCTTAAAAACTAAAATTAATTAATTAAAAGAAATAATAGTTAACAGATACTGAAATTTGTCCATGGCATTACCTGTTGCAGGGAAATGCAACATGTGCTGAGTGACTAGTGATCAAAAGCCGGAGAAAGTTATTCAAAAAGCAGAAAGAAATATTACCATTTCAATGGTGCAACTGAGATTGAAAGGTTTGATACCATCCGCTGTCCAAAAAGAATTTCGATAATGGAGAATTTCACTGCTTGAATATTCTCTCTTCCCATCCCAGTTTCCTGTACAGCAGGATGAGAATTTCTCAGCGAAAAGCATTCTAAAATTCAAGAAAACCCCACATATTTTTTTGTTTCTTTGCCTATTAAACCCTACAATTTTATTTTTACATTGAACTCCTGAACTTTAATAAAAATACAAAAACTGAACCCTTGAAATTATTATACAAATTAAGGCCATATATATATATATATATATATATATATATATATATATATATATATATATATATATAACCACTATACTTTTACAATAAATTTATTCAATATCCCTTAACTTAGCATTAATATATAGTGACACTCCTCATCTTCAATTTGACGCATAAATATCCATAAATTTAATTCGTGTAACATAAAATATCATCTCCACTTATTCCTTCTGGTATCAGGTTATTTTAATAACTGGGCACCACATCATAGTCTGCATAGAATACACAGAATTTTTTTTTTGGGCATCATGAAAATATGATTAAAATGGAATTTGTAAAAAAATGTGCATAAACAAGCAATACCATGGAACATAAATCTTTTTTTTTTTTTTAAAAAGGAAAGAAAAGAAAATTCATTTAAACAAATACCATAAAGCACAAAAAAAAAAAATCATTTAATTATCAAAATCAACAAAAGTCCACATATATTGCTTACATGACGTTTAGTTATTAAAAGTAACCCATGAAACCTGTAGAAAAGGTAAGAATAATACTTCTTTAACACGTAAAGTTGAAAACTATTTGTATTAGAAGATTGAAATTGAAACATTAATGATAAGTTAAGACTGAGTACAGTTCATGAAATTTATCCAAATTTATAATTTGATAACGCCTTACATATCGAAGTTTTGTATTCATCTATAACTAAACAGAGCTAGCGTTAAATAAATACATTTACCAAATCTGTCATCAAATCAGTAAACGGCAAAAAAAAAAAAAAAAAAAAAAAGAAAGAAAAAACTACTTGCAATTCGACTAATTACAAAAGCCTGTAAAGACTATTCTTTCTAAATATCAAGAATTCACCTTCAAGACTGCTCAGGAGATCAACCACAGATTGCTCTTCGGAACCATTGAAGTGCTTCAATATATCAGACAATGAAACCTGTAATACCCACATCAGCAAACGCAATCAGGAAATGAAACGAGGCAATAGATTAAGCTGAACTTTATATATATTTTACTCACCCCTTCATCATAGTTCTTAAGCCAGTTCAATAAGGAATTCTCTGTCGCCTCCGGGGCAGTGAAACTTCCTTCAGTCGTGATTAATTTTTGACGTTTGTCTGGGAAGCAGGGATCTTCATAGATGGAGTGTGACTTTTGTTCTTCTGCAATTATGACACCAACAGAGGCTGATTCTTCATTTTCACCAGATACATTTTTGTGAAGCTCGTCCGCCTTTGAGAGACTAAGATGGGACTCTGTCAGAGATATCCCACAATCCATCATTTGCAGAAAAGTCTTGATGTGTGCATAACTTACCTGACAGAAGTATCAGTAAGACTTTAAACTCACTGAGGTTTGGAGAGAGTTACTTGGTGACATCCTTTGAATGATGACATCAATCATTCATCCCAACCAACCAATAAATAAATAAATGACACTAGAAAGAATGAACACATCAAACTTACATCTTCTGGTAATTCATTTTTTATGGGTATCAACTTGTCTCTAGAGCCAACCTTAGCAACAGCACTTTGAATATCTAGGAACATTTCACACGTCAATCCAATTTCATTGCAGAATCTAATCCAATCCATCTCCATGCCTTCTTGGGCAGCATCTAGTAGATATCCACAAACAGTTTGTTCTTTTATAGGAACTGATCTTCCAGGGAAATTCTACAATAAAAAATATTAGATATCAAAGCATGAATTAAATGCAGATAATAAATTCCAAACATTTCTGAAGATATACCGCTATTTTATGAATTGGAAGACCATCTTGATACCACATTTTCCAAGCTTCAAACTTAGCTGGGGACAATTTTTTCGGCTGGTTGGATATTGGATGAACTTTTCGGGTATCAGCAATCTGCACACTCACTTCTCCATCCAATGAAAGGTTAAGCTCTTTCGACAGATGCCTAATTGCTTGAAGAAGAAGATCTCCATGATTTGTTACAAGATGCTGCAATATTATTGAATTTCGAACTTAGAATGTAAAAAACACAAAGTAATTACAAGAGGAAAATCAAATCTTCTTTGTTCCATCTTATCTCTTCATGTTCTTTTAAAATCCCAAGGTATGATTCTCTTTAAACGGAAAAAATAAAAGAAAAAGAAAAAGGAAAAAACACTTAGAAAGGATAGGGGGAAAAATGGATCCACACAGAACCATTATGAATGCACTGAAAATTTCAGCCATTCAGGAAGACCCTCTTCAACAATGTGACCAATTTCATGCTAAGAACAAAAAGTAGCCAACATAGACAGTGCTGTAAAGTAAATTGTGTGGGCACACAACTCATCCATCAAATAGTTTCATCCTACTATAGAATGGCCCTTGAAGTCTATATTGTTCACAGAAAGTTAAGAGTTCCAAAAGATACCATGGGTTATATTTTCTAAATCATGCAAAACATTGAAACCTTGGCTGTTCAGCATCTACTCTACATAATAAAGCATCAAGAGTACTCAAATATGTAGTAAAGTTTATTGAACGAAGTAAGATTATCATGAAAAAAGCATACAGATTGTACGATTCAATTCCATCTTCCTTCTCAGAGAGTAACAAGAAAATAATAACAGTGAAAACCTAAGAGTAAGAAAAAAAAAATATATATATCAAATTATACACATCTAGAGATCATACTTTTGGTGAACGTATGAATACGATGATGAAATTCCAAGTGAGTAGGATGCAATTCTAAGGTGTGTAAAGTGTCAAATCTCCTAGATAACACTAATTATTGTCACAATGTCAAAGCAATACCTGGTTGACCCCCTCAACGTTTGCTAATCTCGCCTTAGTAGATGGTCTTGTCAAGGCAATTCTTTTTATTGTTTGATCACCACATACAGCATATCTGCAAAAGAGAAATTCAACAGGCATAGACGGTATATTCCATGTTAATTAAACCAGTTGTAAGTTGTAGCCTAGATAGGGAAACAGAACCTACGGAGCAGTTCCAATGCTTCTTGCAAGCTTGATCCTTTCTTCCAAAAGCATGTTATAGAGTTGTATCTCAGCCTGAAGTGATAAAATATACATAAGTGCACAAAGTACATATGATAACTATAACATGATGGCAACATACGAAATATAACCTACTTAACTGCGAATACCTCTAATCAATCAGATAGGTTTTAGGCACAATTATTTGCGTTATACAGCATAAAGCTGCTAAAGAATTTCCCTAGCAGACAATTTTAGGAGGTCCAACAATAATAACAAGATGAAACGAAAGAAAAATAAAAGACTACCCCCAATTAGCCACTTGGGATAATATGTAAAGACAGGGAACAAATTTTGACGTTATTCTGATAGATAATCACAACATTACGAAATGCCAGTAACATTCTGTATTTTGGCAATATTAACTCAACCTTGTCTGTATCTTGAGTTTCTAAGAGAAACAATAATAAGGTTTATGATAAAGGGAATTGTTCAGAATCTTAAAACAACAAATGGAGTTACCCAACCTAGTAGACCTATCAATATTTGCAGTAGAGGACAAGATAATTCAATAAATTGTTGACTTGCAATAAATTGTTGTATATATGCTCTAGCTACAATTTGGGGATTAAATGAATGAATCCAGAAGTTAATGTAGAGGGATGTGCAGGCTTGTTTTGAACCCAAAACTTGGAATTTGCAAAAATCTAGGAAGTTTGTACTCTTAGGTGGTAAACTGTGCAATTCAGGTTGAATAATTAGAATGTTATGACTCTTGTCATCTGATGGAATCCCGGTTTCCCTTTAACTTTGAGTTTGATTGATATCCATCAATCATGTATAAAGTCATGGATAATTGAGGCAAACACAAAAATCAAATACTAGATGGGAAATAAGAAAGGAACCAACAAATTACCTCTGAAAAACCTTCAGATTGCAAAGTGGCCAAACTCTTGAATTCCCCAACTCCACTTGGTTGGTTTTGATTTTCCTCATTATCCATTTCATTCGATAATTGCAAAATTAGTGGTGGTTGATAATCCGGCCTAGCAGAGCTAAGATATTGGGCTCCTTTCTTACCAACACTAATGCATCAGATGACATTTTCATTTAGTTGATCACTTACAGAACATATAAAAGATTAATTGCTAAACGTTTGAGGTGTACTGGTTCTTCAGTATGGTACATACGTTGAATCTTGAGCTATTCTCATAATTATATTTTAGCATCGCATTAATATAAATAAATTTAGCAAAACTGGTGGCTATTGTTGGCCAAAACCGTCAACCCTGATGAATTTTTTCCAGGGCTGAGTTAGAGTTTAAAACCTGTCTTGATCCTCCTAATAGCTTAAGCTTTTAGGTTAGTGGTTCTTCAACAACATAAGATACATGAGCAAGAAAAACGATTAAAAAAGAAAGGCAGTAGACACATATTGTTGTTGGTAAGTTGCCAGTTTGCCACATAAAATAAAAATTAAAAAACAAAATTACCTAACATATCTGTATACATCTTTAATATTCTCCACCAGATAACCTGCATCAAGTTACAAGATTTAAGCCCAAAAAACAATAATAATAATACTGCAGCTTTACCTTTAAAAGACAGCTTGCTGTTATTAATGCTTGAATGAACTTTACAAAGGCATTATTTATACAGGGAAGAAATGAATAAACCAATGTATTCCCATTACTAAATAAACATCTAACTCACAAGATGAGAACAAACAAAGGAGGTGCGATTAATTTTAAATAGTCTGATATTGCTTATATCCTTCTATGTTCCAGTTATTAATCCATCATCTATCATCTTTAAGAAGTGCCAATTGAGTTTCATGAAGTGTATTAATTGATAAAGTTATTCAATCTCACATCGGCTAAAAAGGAAAAAGGTAGGGCAGTTTATAATAATAAAGGGGGCCAAACCAAATGTCTTGTGATAAGAGGCCACAATTTCAAGTCAGCTGTTATGATCCTTAATAAACACATCGCTAGCTTTTTTTTTTTTGTGTGTTTTTTTTTCACATGACAATCCTTTTCTCTTTTATGAAATGCCAATCAATCTCTATATTTTTTTCATTCTATCATGTCGAATCAAATTCTAAGCAAAATAATATATATGTTTTCCTTCTAAGCAAAATAATTCACAAACAACTTCTGTACTTGATCGTGCTACCATATTCTGTGTTTTGCTTCTCCAAGCATTTAAATTACCACCTATAAATGTGCAATAACAAGATGTTGACCTCCTATCATCAGGAGATCCAGCTCAATCTACAAATGTAAAAGTTTCTATCCTTAGGTGACCGTACTCAGAGAAGATTAGTACTTTTCCCTGTGCAAATTTCAGGTATCACAAAATGTGAATGATAGTTTCTAGAAGAAATCACGAGGGCCATGCATATCTTGAATTACCAAAATTATAGCAGAAGCTATACCTAGTTTGGAATTTATAAGTAAATTAATCTCCCAACCAACATCTGATAGCGACCTAAATCAATTGACTCACCACATTCTATTTGTAATTTGTTATTAGCTTCAATATGAGCTTACCAATTTCAAGAAGGAGATCCTTAATAATATTTCCTTTAAGAAATAGAGATTCCATTATGTGGTAAGGCAACCTCTATTCCAAGGAAATATCACAACTTTACCCAAACCTTTTAAATAATTTTGGAGGAATAATTTATTTCTACCTGATTGTGTATTTACATAGAAAATCAAAGCAGTAGATCCGACTTCTAATCAAGAGTGTCCAGCTTCCCAATTGCTACATGATAGGATTACTAATTGCTATATTATAGGAATAATTTACACAATCAATATGGCAAAAATAACTCTGGTCAAAACCCCCCCTCAAGTTGGTGCATAGATATCACATGTGCCCAGCCTGCAGACCAAGTTATGGAAAAGTTTTTTGTACGGTCCTTTAGTAAATACATCGGTTCAGTAAAAGTCACATGAGATAAGCATAAGGAGCCATCAGCTATTTTCATATTAATGAACAGAATTCAAGTATTTTTCTTCATGGTAGCAGAACATTTGTATCTGATGACATCACATTTGTTGAACAAGGCAGTTATTTTCATAGCCCCCATTTCCATGAGAACACTCAATTTGACAAAGAAAACTTATCGAAAATTCTAAAAATTACAAAATATGTTTAGCATGAAATGTTGAAATTAAACACCCTATATTGAGTACTGTCCATGAACGAAACAAAAAAACCCGCAAGCAGTATATTAAGCAGGTTTTATGATTTATTAATCACAAAGTTGGCATACCAAGGGACAATTATGAGGCAAATATATTCACAAAACAAATAATTCATAGCACCACGCAAAAAGAGGAGACAACCATTCAATTCAAAATGATAATATTTGTAGCTAAATTATCAAAAACACCACATAGGTACCATGAGAGATCAATTGGTTAGCTAGTGCTTTCCACCAATTTGATGAGTAGCCTTTCCCGAGTCCATGAAGTGGAAGCTTGTCAAAATGCATATCAAGAATTTTTTTTGCCTTTAAACCAATTGAAAGGCAGAATGTCAGTAAATATCCTTGTAAGAATTCAGAAGCCAAAAGAAAATGAACAAAAGCTTAAACTAAAATTTAATAGATTCATGCTACGCACACTTTTAAGTTCTTAACATTTTTAAGAAAGTCAATAATTTTCGTTGTTCCCATTCAGCAGGATACCACCTTAATCTCTACTTCTGCATTAGCATCAGCAGAAACTTTCTTAAGTTTCCCTCAAAAACTTACCATGCACGTGTGCTACTTTTAAGTCATTTAAAAATAAAATAAAACAAAACAAAATAAAAAAACACAAACAAACAGCAACATTGAAGGAAAAAAACAAGAAAGAGAACTTCTGTATCAATGTATATGTTACTTCCGGTACCAACTACTCACTGCACCTATGATTAATAATAGCCATAAATCAAGATAGCTGTAGCTATTATCAACAAAAACTTACTCGAGACCCACGAAGAACATCTATAGGCATGTTCAGGCCCCCTTTACCCCTGCATGATTGAATGCAAGCCATCAAAAGAAATGCTTCCCTAGACAGGTCACGTTCCCTTTTTGAGATCATACAATTATCACAATTTCCTGCAAAATAGAATGTGAAACAACTGGATAATAATGATGATCAAATCCAAAAATAAAAAAATGTATATCAAAGTTACAAATTACAAATTCAATCAATTACTGCAAGTAAAAGCCAAACCACATCTTTCAGCTGAAAATTTTTCCCCAAAGTAATCAAGCAAGAACTTTCTTCTACAACTTGCTGTTATGCAGTACTTCTTTGCAGTCATCAAAGACTCCATGACTGCTCTTCTCTGATTTTCCTGTCAAATCAGAGTGAACTTGCTCATGAAAAGAAAGAAAAAGGAAAAAAAAAAGGGAGAAAGGAATTTTCTAGTGCTTGTACAAAACATGTATAGCATTAAATTATGCAAAGCTTTGTTATAGAAAAATTTGAAGGAACAAAATTGAGTAGTTTTTTCAGAGAAGAAGCAAATTTACAAACCATTTTCAATTCTCCACAATAGAAGTCAGCTTTTGCAAAGTCGCTTTCTGTATAATAAAGCCAACAGGCAGAAGGTATACCATCTCTTCCACATCGTCCGCTTTCCTGAGAATAGGACTCTAGACTCTTTGGACAACCATAATGTATCACTTGTCTTATGTTTGGCTTATCAATGCCCATGCCAAAAGCGAGAGTGGCAACCATGACATGCAGTTCATCCCTTATAAATGATCTGCACAAAAGAAGAATGCCCAGCTAAGCATACAATGATCAATTCCTAATAAGCTGATAAGGGGTGGAAGGAGAAATATATTTTCACCATATGTCTTCAACACTTATGAATCATATTGAGGAAAACTAGCACTACAGATCCAAAAGCATATGGTTTGGAAGTGAAAACCTGTGGGACACTTCACGAGCTTTGCTGCTCATTTGGCCATGGTATATTCCAGCTCTGATTCCTGCCTGCTGTAGTGACTCAAACATCTGGGGAAAATTGCTATGATGTCATAAGATTGTAACAAAGTAGAACTAATGATCCACAGAAATAAATTGGCAACAAAAGAAAAAAAAAATGCATTAAGTTCCGCAAGAGGAAGTCATAAGATAGACATATCATCCACAAAAAAGCAGTCCATATGTTTTATTGAAGTACAATATGCCTCTTAAAATTTATATATGCTGGGAAAAAACAAAAGAAATGGGTTAAATTTTCCAAAAATTTATATACTTTGCTCTTCTTCCATGCCAAATCATTCACAATCTCTTTTGAACAATCTGTTGATCTTGTCTCTCTTCTCTGAAATGCTTATTACTAGGACTACACCTATCAAAAAATTGTACCACTATTTTAAAAACAACACTTATAAGCTACTGTAACGAATTTTGATCTAGTCATAGAAAGCTCTCAAACAAATGAAAAAGTCTTCTGTATTATTTGGAATTAAGAACAACTTTGAGATTATAGGCAATATGAAATTAAAAGAATAAGAATGTATCTTTCTCTTTTGGAGCTTAGTTATTTAGAAACTATGATTATTTTGTGAATATATTTAATATCTCATGAAAACAAGAGGTATAAAAGGAGGAATAAAAATCATAAATATGTTTGAGTTAATACTCAAATAAGGAGATGACCTTTATTTTTCTTAGATTTCCTGTAACTTCAATTATTTACTAATTAAGTCCAATTGACATCAGATTTAATTGAGAATGAATTAATTTGCTAATAAGGATGTCAAAATCTTCTTTGAGCTTGACATGGGAAAAGTTGTTAAATAAACCTAAAATCAAAATCCAAAAGAAAAGGAAAGATAAAACTCCATTTGTTCAACGACAATGCAACAAATAATTGTGAACGAAAATCAGAACTTCTTTATTGAAAATAGAAGTTGGAAAATTTCAAACTCTTAAGCATCTAAACCATCTTAGTTTGTCAACAAGAAATGCTAACATTCAAAATTATCATGGAACAACTCCAAAATCTCAAATCAATAGACCAAACCTTCAATCCAATTATAGAAATTTACAAGAAGACTTGGTACATGAAGTTCTAGGAATAAATGTAGAACTTGTGTAAAAAACCATCACTTGCCAACTCCCTCTCTCCTAGCCTTTTCAAAGCAAAATTCACAAATGCCTAACACATCACTTCAATTTCTCGAAGAAAATTCCTATCAGACGCATTCCTTTCTCATGGATGCCAACAAAGCTCGGGCTTAACAAGGCATTTAGTTCATAATTTTTTATGTAAATTCTTTTGATACAAGTCCTATGAGATTAGCACCATTTTTACCAGCCTCACTCTCCAATCCTTGTTCTGAGCTTGCATAATTTGAACTTTTGGTCAATAAAGTTCGATATATAATGTAACATTCTTAACACTAATAGAAATAGTAAATTAATACTGAGATGTAGGAGCCTAGTTCCTTTCACTCTATCAATCTCTCATGCAGTGGCAGAGCCAGAAAATACATTTGGTGGGGTCACTCATAAACATATAATTGCTAGGTAATACTAGTAAAAATACTTTTATATGTATAATTGCTAGCAATTGTATGGTTATACATATAAAATGACATATAATATTATAATAGTCAGCAATTATATGAAAGAAAATAAAAAAAATCATAGAAAATTACATTTAACTGACAGAGATTATATATTTGAGGTCACTTTCTTAAATTTTTGTGGGGCACCCATTATAATACTATTATACATTAAACCATCCAAGATATTTTTGTGGGGTCAACTCTTAACGTAGCTCTGCCCCTGCTCTCATGTCAAAAATGGAAGAGGAAAAATTATTAAGCTGCTGAAAGACTAATTCAGGTTTACATATACCACAGATTTGAAATTCAGTGAAACGTGAGGTATATGTAAACTTCAGTTATTTTTTCAGAAGCATAATAATTATTCTTCTTCCGTTTTAGACATGAGAGATTGATAGAGTGAGAGGGAGTAGGCTCCTACAACTCAGTATTAACTTCAGTTTCCAGTAGTGTTAGCAACATGACATTATCCCTCCTTTAAATATTGAACTTCATTGGCCAAAAGTTAAAATTATGGGTAAATTGAACAAGATAGAATTCTAAATGAAAGCCTCTCTCTCTGAAAATTAATTCCTAACCTGATTACAATTAAAGATTTCATTAGGAAGGAAAGATAACTCTCACAAGCATCCAATCTGAAGACGAGTAAGAATAATGTCTCTATACCAAGTACTGAAGGATGATGGTCATTCAAAGTTAGAACTGTTTGTGAAATTTTAAATTGCTTGACAAAAAAAATTGCATGTCCAGTTTCTAAGCAACGAGTTCTTCAATATATGCAAACAAAATTTAGTCATTAGTATCATGAGGGGAAATACACAAAAGCACCTGTTCAGCATGTTTTACTGTTGTGCAGTAAATAATAGTTGAGCTACCATTCCCAGCAAATTTTGAAATCTCTTGCACGACCTCATCTACAAATTGAAGCCCACGGTTGAAATGTTTGACACCGTAGAAGAGATTCTTGCGTTCAAATGAGCCAACAGCCAAGTAAGGATCATGCATCTTCAGGGAATTGATGATGTCGACTCTAACCCTGAACTCATGCATAATAATTTATTTTAATCAAGATCACTACAGAAGCATTATGAAACTGAGAGAAAAGCAATTTGTGTTGCATGAACAGCTCTATCTATGCCATGGGACACCATTTTATCTGTGGGGGTTGATGCCCCTTTGACATTGATACAGTTATCCACCATTTGGTAACAGCAACACCCTAGAACTAAAAAATATAGTGGAGAAGCATAGCCGTAAAAGTAATAATAATCAAGCACTGCAATGAACTATAAAATATTAGATAATCCTTCTATCCTATAGCATTTACGACTAAGATGACATAACGGATGGTTCAACTTCCATAAAATTTCTCCTTAACCATATAAGCAGACCAATTTTTTTTTCCCCTTTAAAAAAAGGCTTATCTGCATATTGCGGATAACTGAGATATGGAAAATTGTGATAATAACAATTTCCTGTTATTTGTTGCACGTTATCCAGTTATGCTTCTCTGAGTTCTAAAGAATGAGCATTTTAATGGTCAAGATCATGATCATCTCATGGAATATATGTATGATAGTGGGGAATATTGAAGGGATGCACTTCTTATGGCCGCAATATATTGTCATAAAGACAAAAGGTTAAAAAGAAACAGAGTTGAGCAAATATTGTAAATGTTTAAGAGGATAGTTGTAGAAGGCATAAAGCATGTCAAGTTGTACAAAGTAGGGGTGAGCATTTAGTTGGTTTGGATTTCAACTGAATTTAAAAAAACCAAACCGATGCTAATTTATAAAAACTGAACCGACTAACATTTAGAACCAAACCTAATCGAACCAAAATATTTCGATTTGGTTCAATTCATTTTAATCAGTTTTGTTAACTAATTAATTAAATTTATATAAATTATAATAATTATTATATTTGATCAATTATAATAGATTAGAAACAAATACCATAACTTTATTAATTATGATAAAGTTAAACCAATTATCATAACTTTATCAAACATAATATATAAATTATAATTAAATAATATAACTATAAATTGCTAAAAATTAAGATAAAATAGCATAGATTATAATAAATTGATATAATCACTACTTCATCAATTACCATAATTATCATAAATTTAATTTAATTACCATAATTTTATGAATTATCTTAAATTAAAATCAATTATCACAACTTTATAAATTAGTATAAATTAAAATTAATAATTATAACTTCATTAGTTACTCCAAATTAAAATTAGTATTTTACCCTATCATAAATCAAAATAAAATATTATAAACTATAGTTTTCTATCTAAAAATATATATAAAAGTTCGGTCGGTTTGGTTTAATCGGTTTTTGAACATATTGCCCAAACAATCACCAAAAAAGGGGGGAAGGGGGGGGTGACGACTTGGTGGGAAATTAAAAATTTGCACACACAAGATAATAAAAGAGAAAAGGGAAGATTGAGACACGAATTTTATAGAGATTCGGGTGTTAACTAACCCTACTCCTCTCCCCAACTTAGATTGGGTAGTAACTAATCTAACCACTTATATTACAATATTTGGAGTTTCAACTAACTTACTCCCAACTAGGTGTTTTAGCAAGGCTAACACTCAACCCAAATTTTCCTTGTGTTTTGTGGCTCACACAACAACCAATTTCTTGTAATTTGGCTCACACTACCCAATTACAAGACAACCCAAGTGTTTTCAGATTAACACTTGAACCCTTATACAAAAGTAATTGAATGAAAGGATTTGAGAAAATAAATTGCAATAGCTTTGGCACTTTTTAAGTTGTTAGCTCTGATTAAATGACCTTTTGGTAAGATATTTATACTGATTACCTACCAATTAGCAGTTACAAATGGTGTCATAACTCTTTCTAACATTCTTTTACAAATGCATTAAATGCAGTCTGCAGAGAGAGGTGTCTCGGTCGGGAACCATGCTGTCCCGGTCAGGAAATGCCCGATTGTATTACGTGGCAACTTCTGGTTAGCTGAAATCTCCAACGGCTAGTTTTTGTTCAAGTGTCCCAGTCGGGACTCCATGTGTCCCGGTCGGGACTTGCCCGATGATGCTACTGCTAGAAACTTGAGTCTTCTAGGCTTTGAATACGTCCCAGTTGGGACCTGAGTTAGCTTTAACTAAGTATGTTTTGACTTTCTGATGATGTGGCACATTATGGTGGTGTCTCCTTTTCAACGGTCATGTCTTTTTGAACGTCTCAGTCGGGAACCCATGTGTCCCGGTCGAGACATCCCATGTCCCGGTCTGCTTTTGCTACTGGAACTTTTAGGTCATCACCCTACAGAGTTTCCCAGTCTGGACACTTGGTTTGCTTGGTCTGCTCTACAGTCCCGGTCGGGAACATGCTTGTCCCGGTCGGGAACATGCCTGTCCCGGTTGGGAACATGCTACTGGAACTTTGAGACACTTTGAGGCAATGTTTTCCCGGTCTGGACTTGTGTTCCGGTCTGGAGTTCCTTGTCCCGGTCGGGGTTACACTTCTCCATGAAATTCTTGACTTGTTCAATGAGGAAACCTTAACCAAATATGCTGAAACTTTGAACACTATCAAAACAACACTCAACAAGAATGTTAGTAATAATTAATTTGATTATCAAGATCAAAATAGAGAGCAATCAACCTTTGGTTAACAGAACATTTAAAACCGAACTTAACCGAATAAACATAATTTTAAATGGATAACCGAACAGAACCGAATAAACCGAAAATTGAACAGCTTAGTGCTCACTCCTAATGATGTAAGACCCACATTTATGAAGCATATGCAAAAAACTTGGACAATGTTTTTTAGCAATGATCACTGAATGCAAAAAAATTCCTAAGTTTCATTAAAAAAACATGAACACTGCAGAAAAACAATTATTGAAACTTGTTCAGCATTGTTGCGAAATATTGAGAGATATTTGAATAATATTCTTACTTGATTTGATTTATGTAATTAGGGATAGGTAAAGATTTATTTCCTAGTTTTTATCGTTTCCCATTTTATCTTCATAGGTTGTATATATAGGGCTTTCTACTATCAATAAAATTATAGATTTATCTTCATTTTTGTTTCTTTACATGATATTAGAGCCATGGGTTCTAGTAAAACCCTACCTGGAAATCAAGAGTTATGTCTAACTAAGCATCCTTTTGTCATAGTTGAGCCACCATGAGTGATCCAACTATAAATACCTTGGATCACCCTTATCGAGTGACATTTGTTATCGGTAGGTTTCGCTTGACTGTCGTCAATCTGTACGACATCTTCTCCTACATGGTTAGGTCTACATCGGTATGGTGTGAGGCTTTTTATGTTATAGATTTTGTCGGTTTGTACTACATCTTCTCCTACCTAATTGGTCTACACTTGTGTGGTGTGAGGCCTTTTATGTTATAGGTTTTGGAACTCTGTTTTTTTTCACATCTGTAACAAGTTTGGCATAATTGATATCTATGCTTCAACTTGAGGAGGAGTGTTGCGATATAGTGAGAGATATTTGAAAAATATTCTTACTTAGCTTGATTTATGTAATTAGGAATAGATAGGGATTTATTTCCTATTTTGTATTGTTTTCTATTCTTCATATAATTGTTTCCTATTTTATGTTCATAGGGCTGTATATATAGGGCTTTCTACTATCAATAAAATTATCTATTTTTCTCTATTCTTGTTTCTTTACAAGCATAAATCGTGTAAAGAAAGGAAATAATAGAAGTACAAGCTACCTTTGAGCAATTTTAATTTGCCAAAACCATGACCATGCAAGAATGCAAATGTAAAAACAAAAAAGTTATCGCCACTTAGCATAATGTAAACATAATAGTAAGCATGTGCCCCGATCGATTATCTATCCATTTCTTTTGAATTATAATCATCTATAATTTCCAATGAAATAGCTCAAAACCTAAAAGCTCTCATGCTTGTTGCTACTCTAGATAGTCAATTTTGTTGAGGAGAGAGGCCGTTTCAGCTTTAAAATACAAAACCAGAATCCAGATCATACCATCATAATTACATTTTCAGAGGTTAATACAGATATTTATTGCATAATGTAAGAGTAAGCACCATAACAGAAACAAAAGAACTGATAAAACGAGAGAGAAAAGATTCTTCTCAATGGTCCGGCCGACGATTAAGCCTGCCTGAAACCATCTACGGCCTCTGGAGGGTTTGGGTGAGCAGTGCATCTTTAACAACAATAGTGAAAACTTCAAGAATTCATACACATTATGCAATACATTCAAGAATAAATGAGATACAGCAATAAAGATTAATACATTCATTTGCCTTTTATATCCTCTCAACTCATAAATGAAAGACGTAAAACAAAGAACAATAAATGATTTTGTTGAAGAAAAAAGAAAAAGGTACATACTTTTCAGTAGCAGTTGCTGTTAAGCCAACAAATGGAACATCCAAGAGAAAGTTGCGCAACCTATCTAACTGCTTGTATTCCACTCTGAGAAACCAAAAGAAATTGAAGAGTTCCTCAAAAACATGAGCAAAATTAATGATAATAAGTAAAAGGGGTAAATTTTGTGATTGGTCAAAAAAAATATCATGTATAGACCATCTGCTACACAAGGGAACCCATATGCAGAATACATTACTAACAGTTGTACCAATCTTCCCATGATATATCACTGGACAAATAACTTTAGAGTGCAGGCAATTAAGTTTACATTGATTCAGCTACCACAGCACATACTAGGATGTAGTTTTGTTTTTCTTTATGTTTTATCCAACTGTTCCAGACTCCCAGTATTAACACATATAAGCATAAATATCACGTACACTAATTAGTATATAATAAACTGGCACACATTTAAATCACTCATCTCCAAATCAAAACCTCAGTAATGAATAAATAGGACTTCAACCACCATTCGAGGAAATATAAAAGTAAGACGTTTAATAACCTGAAATCATGACCCCATTCTGATATACAATGTGCTTCATCAACAGCAAGCAGACAAATTCCCACCTCTAGCAATTTTGACCAAAAGCTACAAAATTGACATGAAACTGTAACAGCATTTCATATAAAATAGATAGGAAAAGGATATATAAGTATTATGTGATCCATTTTCATTCAAAATAAGTGGAAGAATTACATTGCACGCATACTTATCACACTTTGTGCAATCACCTGCTTTCATAAAACTTTCCACAGGATGGTGATGACAAAGATCTTGAAGCAGTTTTAATGATTTCGAAAAAAAACATTTGAGAAAACTGTTATAAATGCAATGAAAGTAACTTGCAAATATGATACCTGACATGAAGCGAGCATGCCTTTTCAGGAGTCAAGAATAATAGATGAAAATGGCCACTTTGAGCTAAATTCTGGACAGAGTGATCCTTCTGACTACTCCCAAGATATTCAGCTTTGATTCCCCTTTGTTTCAAAGCCATCACCTAGTTATCCAAAGATATTAAATACTAACCCAATAAAAAAAAAATACACATGCGAACTTATACAGGGGAAAAATACCTGGTCTTGCATCAAAGATATAAGAGGGCTTATGACTATGGCAGTCTTTCCCACAAGCAAAGGAGGAACCTGGTAGCTATTAACAAAGAACAAAAATATGAAAGGAAATGAGAGAAAAAAGAATAATATTCAGCAAAAACCAAACTAATAATTATTAATAATAATTAAAAAAAAATTTTAAAAGGAAAGAAAGGTTTTACCACAAAGATTTTCCACTGCCAGTGGCCATGACCACCAAACAGTCCCTTCCCTCCAAAATTTTCTCCATCACCTCCTTCTGATATGGCCGAAACCCAGAAAATCCAAAGTATTTCTGCAACAAAACAAGTTAATTCCTTTCAAAAAAATCTGTATAATTGAATTAATTTATATATGGTTTGATTCAGACCTTGAGGGTGCATTCCATTTCTTCTCCACTTGAGATTCTATCGTTTTCGACTATTTATCCTCTCCCTCTCTCTCGTTCTGTTCCTTAGTCCCCCAAGGCATGATGAGAAACAAAAAACCCCAATCGCCAGTTGTCTTGTGAGTGGTAACTGAACAAGTTTTCCCGCTCTTTTCTTCTTTCGGTGGCCCTGGACTATAGACTATAAAGCCTGTGGATCTTTAGTAAAGCCCCAACCCAAGACCACTGGAGTATTTCTTAGAGAATTTTACAAAAACAGAAAAAAACCAATCAATTTTTACAAAAATACTAACCTTAAAAAAAAAAATTTTTTTTTTCAAAATATTACCCGGCTGAAAGTTTTTTTCAAAAATATTGACGCTTCTACAAATATTACAAAAATGTCGAAAATCAAAGTTTACTAAAAAATTAATGAAAATTAAAGTTATAAAAAGTTTGTCAAAAATTTACTTAAATTATATCTAAGATTTATCCAATATTTACTATAAAATTAATGAAAATTAAAATTATACAAGATTTACCTAATAATAACTTAAAGTTTATCCGAAATTTACCATAAAACTAAAAAAAATTGAAGTTACAAAAGATTTATCAAAGATCACTTAAGGTTTACTCAAGTTATATCCAATGTTTATTAGAAAATTAATGAAAGTTAAAATTACACAAGTTTTACTTAAGATTTACCAAAGTTTACCTAAGAATTATTCAAGGTTTACCCAAAATTTACATGAGATTTATTTGAGATTTAACAACGATTTACCCAATGTTTACCAAAAAGTTTATCAAATGTTTACCAAAGGAATATCCAAAATTTACAAAAAAGATTTATTTAAGATTTACCAAAAAATTTTATCTAAGATTTACTAAAAGTTTATCTAAAATTTACTAAAGATTTATTCAAAATTTACCAAATATCTAGCCAGAAGTTTACCAAAATAAAATAACTTTAATTAAGTTAATTAAATACAAATTTACATATTTTCCTTAGTAATTAAGGTATACCAATGTTTACTTTGGTAATTAAGTTAATTAAATATAAGTTTACATATTTTTTTTATTACAAGAATTTTGCAATTTAGCGTCGCCAAAAATAGCGTTGCTAAAAGCATAGTGGCATTGCTAATTTAACTTAGTGATGCATTAGTGACACCATGAAACCGTCTCAAAAAGTGCTTGTGACACACTTCCATATAGCGTACTTAATCGCCATATAAGGAAGTGCTACGCAAATATACACTATTGATTTTAAATGTAGACCATTAACATACATATGATCAACATATAAGTAAATAACATATGTCCATGATTATATAAAACTCAATGACCATAAAGTTTATAACCAAGGGCTAAACTTGTCCAAATAAAACATCTATGAAAAACTTATTACAATGATCCCTTTTTAAAATAGAAAGGTCCAAAAAATCCCAAAATGTATGAATAAGTAAAATGCATAAAGTATGAGTTGACTCTGATTCTGACTGGCTCAGCTTCTCCTTGTCAACTTTTCCTATGGCTCCGGATCTGCGTGCAGAAAATACACACTCTAAGCTATCCAAGCTTAGTGGTACATATAATCATATAAATTCTATCATGCATCTTATAAAATTTGTAATAGGCAAATCATAGTATATCACATGTTCTCATATTCCAATACATCATATGACATTCATATAATTATGCCAAACAATTTATAGCATTACGTTAGTGTACCTGGTAAGCAGAAGTCTGTATTTGAAATCATAAACCATTGTAATGCAACCTTTCCTTTTTCCCATTTATTCATTTCATTTGCCCAATTACTCTATACTAGACTACCGGATATGGGTTATGAATAGGGACGCTCTCAGAGCTGAAGCCACCCTACCCACCTTATCATAACTATCTGTAACTGCACTTGAGTCAAGAGCGCTCTCGGAGCTGAAGCCAACTTAACTCATAACTATATAAAATAATTACTAGCATAATGGGTTAAGGGCGCTCTTGGAGCTGAAGCCACATTGCCCGATAAAATAACGAATGAAAAATCCTACGGTACCGTAACCACCCTTAATGGCATGCCACCTATCCTATAGTCAGTCCTAGTATGAGTAAGGGTATTTATGTCTTTTTCTTTTTAATCACATGAATCTTATATCATGATAACTTTTCCATGATACTTGCATAACAACTTATAACATACCAACATAATAATATTCATATCATCATTTGCATATCACGTCGTATAGTGATCCATGTATCATCAAGTACATGTTAATACATCTCACATCATGGTATAGCACTTAGGCAAAATTTCATTAACATTATATTCATAAGTAACCCATTTAATAGCATAGAACGCATGCCTTACACATTCATACCATCATATGCAGTAACTAACACTCACACATAGGTGAGTTTGAACTCCAGCACGTTGCCACGCGCCACTGCGGTGTTAGTATTGTTGGCCTAGCCCGTTGTGGGGTCGTACAGGCTGGGAGTCGCCTAAGTCTAGACTGGGACTCCCCTTTCCCGACCGAGAAAGGCCTGATATCAGCAAGGAAAATTCCAATTTGTTAGAGAAGTGCTCTTAAGGCAATCACCTTTAGCACTTATTGTACATGTTTATTTCATTAATAAGAGGCATTTTTATTAATTTGGTATTCATTTGCATATGAAATGATATAGATCTTAAACTGATTAATGAA
>CATIWF010074059.1:0-64216 GCA_949630135.1 Balakata baccata
ATCATAGCAATGGTGCATGTATCCTTAGACTTGAGGTACTCAAGTATATTTTGGATACTGATTCTGTGCTTTGACTCCATTCCTTATTGCCTCATAGAGGTTACTGATAGGGTGGTGATTGGGTACAGTTTGAGGTATTCGAAGGTAATTGGATAGCCAATAGAGGATTCACCGCTCCTGATAGAGGGAGAGTATACCCACGGCCTCTTTTCGGGATCATTACTCAGGAATCTCTGGCCAGATACCGCTCATGACTTGGTTAAATTAATTGTTAATTCAGGTGGCCAACATAACTGGGAACCTAATGGGTCACACGCATTGGAGGTGTGAAGAATGAGTAAAATAGTCTTGGATGAGATCCAAAAATATGAAAGAATTATTTAGGGTCGGATTATGATGGGATCACAAGAAAAAAAAATAAAAAAAAAAATTGCCCAGAGGTGTCGCAGGCCCGTGGCAGGCCAGTGCCTGCACGTTGGGCAAGCCCAGCGCGCAGGTGCTAGCAGATTTGGCCTAAATTTGGCCAATTTGGCCAAAAATACCAAAGTGGCCCCTAAACCTATTTTGGTAATTTTTCCAACCCTAGGGTGTTTAGAAATACCTATAAATAGTATTTTTTACTAGAAAAACTAATGAGCCACCATAGAAAATTAATAGTTAATTTTCTTAGAATTTATCTCAAAGAACATACACAATGCTAGCACATTGTGTTTGTTCAATCCATTACCCTTGTAGTTTCTTTCCTCAATTTCCGCGTGGATTATCATTAGAGACAATCCAAGATTGGATTGTTGTGGTTTGCTATAACCTAACAAAAAGAAAATTTGAAGAATTGGTTCAAGAAATTAAAGGTATAATTTCTAACTATGATTTTGATTTAATTAGTTTTAATGGCACAAGTAGAATCATTTGATTCTGGTTTTGAAAATTTTATTTCTGGTGCATTTTATGAATATGATTCATCCTCAAAACTCAACACTCTAAACCCTAGAGCATTTTGGAAACACATATAAATACTAATTTAAATGTTCAGAGCATAAAAAGAAGCTGCCATTTCCAAAATTAAAGAGTTTGATTCACCATTTTTTCTCTCTATAAGATTATGCTCTATGCTAGCACATAGTGTTCAATCAAACTATCTCCCTTTGGGTTTCCTTCATCTCTTTTCGCATGAATTATCGTTAAAGGCATTTCTATACTTGGATTACTATGGTTTGCGACAACCGGCAAGGAGAAATTGAAGGAACAATTTGAAGAACTAAAGGTAATCATCTTTAAACCTTACATCGATTAATCGATTTTGATGACTTAAGGTAATTCGATGGCTTTGGATTTTAAAATTTTTAATTTTATCGTTGTACTTGATGTATGAGATACATGTTAAAACCCAATAATGTGAAATCAAAGGATAATATTGTGGATCCATAAACCAAAAGGTTAAATAGAGAACAAGTTGATAAGTCATCGAGAGGAATGAGACTTAAATCTATAAGATTGTAATATGTTGATATAAAGGAAGCCCAATCTAGTTTACTAGAGATCCCGAGATCTAGATTCAAAGAGACAACCTAAATATAAGATTATGGTGAGATGACTATAGGGGTTAAACCAGTGATGTTCTTTAAGTGAGGTTAAGCTATGCTTTTAATAATACTTATGAGTAAGACATCACCTATGTGAGAGTGAAGTGGAGCCACTTCAAAGGAGAATGTGAAGAGATCAATTCTCTAAATCTATCATAGAACTAGACAGATGTTCGAGGCCAAAAATGAGCATAACAATGAGATCTGAATTGTTTCAAGAGAGATTCATGTGTAGAGTATATCATTTTTGTTCAAGTAGTTGAACAATTCAATGACATCATGTCAACTGGTTAGCGGGTAAATTAAATATACTTTTATGAGAGAAGCTTTAAAGGGTAACACCTACCTATTCTATACAAGTTTCAATCGTCAAACTCTATCATATAGTAAGGCTTCATTTGTCTTACTTTTTGTCTAATTTTATTCATGTGGGAGATTGTTGAAAAATTGTGATTAATGTACCATTTTGAGAGGAAAATTTGGATGGGTCCCACAACTTGATTTTAGGAGGATGACCCACCCAAGTATTTGTTCCTTGACATGAGGAATTGTGAGATTTATATACTCAAAATGATAACTGTGTGAATAGAAATTAAAGCTCAAGATAAGCTCATTACTAAGAAGAAAAAAAGTGAAATGTGGGTTATCCCACATAGAAAAAATGCTAAGTTGGAAGAGTGGTTTATATACAAAGGCTCGTCCCTTCAATGCTAAATAAGTAGCATAGAAGGCTCTCTCTCACGCCACATGTGCAGGGAGGTGTGAATTCATAATATGAATCGGCCCAATGCATGGGTGTATGACTTGCGCACATGAATGTGGGGCCGAAATGTCATGGTCTAGGCCTAGCCCAACTTTTACAATTTTTTATTTTTGGAAATTACAATTCTAAGGGACATGCCCGTGTTGATTCAGCGCGGCTGTGATAGAAGGTCACTAGTTGTGTATGCCCGCAATAGAAGGTTGCTCGTGTCAAAGCGGCATGCTTGTGACAATAAGTCACTAGACGTGCATGACACTCATGCACTGTTGTGACATAGCTATCGCTGTGACACGCATGCGTCAGTGGTTTTTCCAAAAATTTATCTTTTAAACTTCTTCTTCACATATGTTATAGCCATCAATAAGGCTATTTCATATGATAAATTGGGTGTTACAAGGCTTATTAGCAGCCATAATAGAGAAATTAATCACAATGATTCTTCTTTTTCCTCCCTCTAGTATAAATAGGTAATAATTCTCATGTTGAAGACATACCTACATACACTCAACCTCTCCTCCTCCTCCTCCTCCTTTTTTTTTTTTTACATGATAAAGTGTGATATATAATCAATTTGTTGTTGACAATTATTGTGTTATTCAAGTTTTGCCTTAATATGTTGTATCCTAGGGGATAAATACTCGTTGACTCTAAACACCAGTGATATGAGCAAATTTGTCTTAAAAATACTGTGTGAGACATATGTCTTATATTGATCCCTTCCGTTTTTTATCTCACCTTATACTAAATTAACAATATATTCTACCATATTTGTTTAACACTAATTAGTGCTAATTTGGATTAGAGATGGTAATGGGGTGAATCAGGGCCGGATTTCACCATCCCATCCCCAATTATAAATTTATATCCCTATCTCCTTCCCATTCCAATGAGAAAATTTAATCAATCCCCATCCCCGCCCCAAATAGGTCAGGTATCCTCAACGGATTGGATTTTTCCGATGCATTAATCATTACATAATATTTATTTAACTAACTAATAAAAATAATAATACTAAGTAATTCATACATAACTAGCAAATTATATATAAACTGAGAAAACACATAAAATAATGGAAAACTATAAATATAAAATAAAATTATATCTCTCAAAATGTAAAATTATGAATTAAGATTTAACTTGTTCAAAATTAACTTCAAAGTTATAAATTAAGATAAAATTAACTTATTCATTATTAATTTGCTATTTGACAAATTTTTGGTAATTGTGAAAATAAGATTTGATAATTTTTGGAAGAAACACATATTTAGTTGTTTTGTTGTATTAGATCTCTCTATAATTTTTTTTCCACTCCATGAATTTAAATCTAAATAATTGAGTACATATATCAAGACAAGGCATGGAAAGAAATATATAAATACAATCCGCACCTCATCCCCGTTAAATTACATTTCGAGTTTCCCATAACCTAATCCATTCTCGATCGAAATACCAAAAACCCATCTTGTTTGGCGCAGGTATGGGGTGGGGACCTATGGGGTCTGGGCAAATTGCCATCTCTAACTTGGATTAACCTTTTTAGCCTATGCATTAAGCATTAATACTAATTAGGATAATCATTTTAGCCTCTATTTTGTTATAAAAATCATTGTTTAGCCTTAACAATTTATTTAGTTATAATGATAGAGATATTTTAAGCTTTAAATTTATCCCAATTTCTAGCCCATGTAATTTCTTATCTATTTGATAAAACAATATCATATCATACTATATGTATAAAAATGAGAATAGGGGTTGAAAACTAAATTTACTAAAAAGTCAACTTAATTATATTAGTTAATTGAATTAATTTGTCATTTAATAATTTAATTTATTAATAAATAGCATTAATAATCATTAATTAGAAGTAAAATTGTATTATAATAGATCATCTATCTTGACCCGCTTTAGGAGTTATTGGTCAGATAAAAGAATTGCATTTAGGAGGGGCCTTGTTAGTGTAGAAATCTAAGATACTAATAACAGTAATTTTATATTGTGTTATAATTTTCTTGTATGTAATTACTTTTACGAAAAATAATGAAAAATATGAACACGAATCAATAATAATAATAACAGTAATAAAGGCATTTAACTACTTAACCAACAAAGAAATCACATGCATTTAATAAAAGAAGCAAAATAATATTTATTTTCTGTATTTTATATATGACTTTTACTAATATATAAATTAGTAATTTAATAGAATTTGAGATAAACATACACTTTTATAAATAAATAAAATAAAAATTTCTAATATAATTTAGTATAATTTAGAAATTCTAGATAACTACACGAAAAATGAAATTTTATTTTGAATAAAGCAAAAAAAAATTACATAAAAACTAAATAATGATTAATAATGAATCTACTAATATTCACGTGTAAGGTATGTTGCAAATTTAGCAAAAATCCAATTTTATTGTATTAATTAATTAAGTTAATTTTATTATTTAATAATTTAATTTATTAGTAAACAATACAAATAATTTATCAATTAGAAATTCAATACAAGTAACTATATTTTATATATAAAAAATGAGATAACTAATATATATATATATATATATATATATATATAAAGAGTAAATTAGAAAGACATTGATATATAATGGAATTGAAAGAAAGTCATATAAAAAAGTGAGCGACTTCATCCGAATATAAGCTAAATTGTAATTGATGAGTAAATAGTGAATTAAAAATTTGTTGGGGAAATATATTCACTATTAGATTACACAACTAGAATTGATTTATTTACTGTTATGTGATTTGCTTGTAGAAAATAGTGAACTTTAAGTTATATAATAATTAAGAATAACAGAATATTTTAGGTAGTTTAGGTGTCTAAAAATTATGGAAATTACTTTTTTGAATATATATTGTGTGTGGAACAATTCTTCTTTTATGAATATATATATATATATATATGTGTGTGTGGAACAAGTCTTCTTTTATGAATATATGTCATGTGTGGAACAAGTCTTCTATATACTATTCACTAATAACTTAAATTATTAAATGATAAAATTAACTCAATTAATTAATATAATTATATTAATTTTTTTAATAAATTTGTTTATTTTCCTATTTCTAGTTTTATATGTAGGTATGATATGAGACATGTTATATATATATATATATTAAAAAATTTTATATTTTTAGAAAATTTTATACATACTGGTTGAACTCCGATTTAACTTTAAATCTTTGATCCTTTATCTTTTCTGATTCGTTGACCGGACCGAATTTGATAACTTCACAATTAATTGGAATTTTTTTATTTGAAAAAGAAAGAATTAATTTGCATTGATAGAGTATATAAAAATCAAATAGTAATTAATGACGAGTCCAACATCTAATAATTACATGCAAAACACGTCAATAAAAAAACTAGTATATATAAAACCCTAATTTTTATTATCTTTGCGTTAAGGCATCAAATCTAATTTCCAGTCCCAAAAAAAAATACAATTGATAAAGTATTAAATATGTGTAAGCCTCCACGTCTATTTACTAATTTTCTTAATCATCTATCTATTTTATTTAAAATATTATATACATTTAATTTTTATGTTATGCGTCAGGAGCATATTGCCAACACACACACATATAATTTAAGAAAATATATTGAGCAAGATTAGTTATTAATTGATATATAATAATAGTTATTTAGTAATACGAAAATTAGAATTTAATAAAAGATAATATTATAAAAAATATTTTCTAATCAATTTTATTTTAAAATTTTTAAAGTTAGCCTTTATAAATAGAACAAATTACATATAATCTCATGAGGTTTTAAAAATTACAGTCATGAATTTTTTTTAAAAGGCTAAATTGTCAAAAAAAATAACATTTGTATAAAAAAAATATGAACTTCCAATTTTTTCAATTCAATGGACGAACTCATAGCATTTTATCAATTTTTACATTATGAACAATTTGGTACAAAGAAATATTGATGTGTCTAAACTTTCCGATATGCTTTTTTTGTTTTTGCTAACTAAACAGCTAACTCGTCAATGCTTCCGAGACAAAATAAAATGTCATAGTTTTTATACCAAAAGAACTCAATGAATAAATAACCCTAGAATACACCCGCCTCTAACTAACCTTTTTTTCTGGATATAACTAGTTGCTAAGTCTTTCAAATGTTGTCTAGAAAGCTTGATTCGTCTCTCCAATGAGTCTTCTGGAGAACTAATATTGTTGAGATTCAAGCTAATTCTTCATGAAAATAAAAGAATATAAAGTCTCCACATATTCCTCATCGAAAAGTTCAAGCATAGCTTTTTTTTATATATATATAACTAGTAGCTAGGTCTTTCAAATTTTTTTTTTGGATATAACTGGTAGCTAGGTCTTTCAAATCTTGTCTAGAACGCTTGATTTGTCTCTCCAGTGAGTTCTTTAGGGAGATTCAAGCTAAATCTTCTTGAAAACAAGATAATCTAAAGCCTCAACAGATTCCTCGCCAAAACGTTTAGACATAGCCTTTTTTTCTAAGATATAACCGGTCACTACATCTTTCAAATCTAAAGCCTCCAGTAAGTCCTATAAGGAACTGATATTATTAAAATTTAAGCTAAATCTTCATGAAAACAAGAGAATCTAAAGCCTTCACATATTCCTCACTAAAAAGTTCAACCATAGCCTCTTTCTATATATATTGGTTGCTAGGTCTTTCAAATCTCATCTAGAACGTTTGATTTGTCTCTCTAGTGAGTCCTTTGAGGAACTGATATTATTGAGATTCAAGCTAAATCTTCATGAAAACAAGAGAATCTAGAGCGTCCACAGATTCCTCACCAAAAAATTCATACATGTCAACAATTATTTTTACCAAATTAGCCAAAATATCTAAATTAATAAAATATTAAAAGTTTATTCATTTAATTGAAAAAAATTAAAAGTACAAATTGTTTTGGCAAAAGACATCCATAGCCCCTTAAACTATTTTATTTTTGCCATTTAGGCCCTAGCACATTTTTTTGTTCTCATAGCTCCCTAACCCTTAGTGTATTAGACTAATGTAATTTCGAGCCCTTTGATACTATACACTTAATGCTTAGATCTAATTACCACACTTTGTTGTTCTCCATGTAACCAGAGATCGTGCTATCCTATAACACATGTTCAGATCTTAATTCAAGGGTTTGGGTTTAGATTGGGTTATTTTAGAAATAAGGATCTCTGGATTGGTAGAGAAGAAGGTGGAGGAAAAGATGGATGATGAGATTCTTCTATGTGTTTGTTTTATTGCTTAGAGGAAGAGAGACATTTCCAACGCATCTTCATTTCCCTCTTTCATTTCATAACCATTGTGAAAGGTTTGTTGATTCTAGGTTTATGCGCAAAGCAATAAATAAAAGAAAAAATGAAGAAATGGTAGAGGAGAAAGGAAAGAAGAGGTGCAAAAGGTAAGAAGTTACTTAAAAAAAGCGAAGGAAAATTGACAATAAAGTTAGATGGAGATGCAAACCCAATTGGGTTAAATGCGGATACATTCAAATCATATCTTAGACTTGTGGCATATTCGAAAGTCATGATCATGCAGCCAATGTGGAGCAATGTTTATAAGGGTCTTAAAAATATGATATAGGAGGATATCAAGATAAGTTTTCAAAATAGCACATCAAAATGAAGCATTCATCCATTATATCATATGTCAATGAGACTAATGATTTTAAATGTTGCTTTGTAGGATGTAGCACTCGTTAACTAGGGCTTAATTGAAACGATGGATATATGACTGGTATATTTAGGGTATATGAAGGGTATATTGAAGAATTTGATGAAGGAGAATGAGAAATGGAGAGAGAATTATTATTTTTGTGTTATGAAATATTATTTGAATTTTGGATGTCCATAACTCATATTTGCTTAACCTTCGTTATAGATTAATTATCTTCTTTTATTGTAATTTATTCACACAATTAAATTTGTAACTTATGGTTTTTGGATGTTCATTTGTAAGTCTATAAATAGAGATTTGATGAATGAACAAATTATAAGTAAAGATACTCTCTCAATTCTTTATTCTCTTCTTTCTTTATCTATTTGCTTTATTTTTTATTCCTTGGTTACTTTTATTTATTTTTGTAACACATTATCAGTATGAATTCTATACACAAGGGAATAAATTAGGTTTTATCCATGATTTTTATTTATTACAATTAATAATGATGAATAAACTTAATAAATCATTGCATATAAAAATGATTTCTTATTTATCTTCAAATTTTATTACTTTTAATGTTTATGATCATTAGAAAGTTTTACATGTAATAAACTTCTCTATTTGTGTATTTTTATCTCATATATTTTATGTCAAATTTATATCATATTTATGTTGTTAATATATTATTTAAGTGTATAATTTTTTTATTTTTGTTTTTGTGCTTATCAATTTTTTTTAAAACTTGATTATAGTATTAATAATTTTATTAATGTATTTGTTAATAAGCCTTAAATATATGTAATTAGACCTAATAAATTAAAATGAAAAGACATTTAATATTTATAATTAATTAAAATTAAAATATTAAATGAGAATTATTAAGTTATTTATTAATTAAAATTATATTATATATGTACATGATACAATTTATGCATATTGTGATTATTATATATACACATGATTATACACATGCAATAAGAAGGTTAATTATTCACCTTGAAACAAATTAAATACACATATAGAATTTGACAATGAGAAAATATGATTATTACACATGTAGATCACGTGTTTGTTTCCTTATAACTTAGATTTTTATTTTTTGAATATTTATACACATGATATATATATCCATATATATGTTTATTTAATTATTATTTGACTATTTATAACTAATAAATATATTATCTATATCAATCATTAAACATGTCTATTCATAAATAGAATGAATATTATTTAATATTATAAATTATTCTTTTTAGTGATAAAATATTATAATAAATTTTATATATTTGATATAAATATGATCATAGCATATATACTAGTCAATAATATGACTAGAATTACATGCCATTTCTAATTTGGTTAATATATTTCTTTCGTCATATTATTAATGATAAATCTTGTAAAATTAGAGTTTATAACTCTTGAAATAATAATAATAATAATAATAATAATAATAATAATAATAATAATAATTGTTATGAATATTGGATACTAAAATTCACTTGGACGCAAATGGTCTTGGTAATACTAATAAAAAAGAAATCCAAGAATCTAATTAAGATAAAGGTAAGGCCTAAATTTTTCTTCGTCATCATCTTAATGATAAATTAAAATATGGTTATCTCACATTAAAAGACCCTTTTGTTATTTGAAACAATTTTAATATTTTATTAATTGGATATGTACCTAAAGTATGTCAAAATATTTAGAATAATTTGAATATTTTATTAATTGAATATGTACCTGAAGTACACAAAAATTTAGTTGATTTATAGCAAAACTCCCTGAAAGAGAAAATAAAGTATGCAAAATAAATTTGCATACCAAGATGATGACTTGTTTTAGAATAATTGGGTAAGACGTACTTAAATGTTGCGTATTTTAAAAAAAAAATAGTGAGAAAATTGATTCATGAAAATGCCCAAAATAAAAAAAAAAAATGAAACTTCCATATTATGTAAGAAAATTTATAACAAAAATTTTATTTGTGTACTTACATACAATATTTTAATTTATTTGAATATGTTATTTAATATTATTATCTTTTTAAATTTGTGTGATCAAATAATATATTATATATTTATAATTACTGATTGCAATTTATTTATTTTTCTTAAGAAATATGAATATTTCTCACTCATCGAGAACTTTCAAGAACAATGACCAAAATATATGCTTAGCAGACAGTATAACGATAAATACTATATTGAGAAATAAAAAATATTTCTCCGGTTTGATTATAATAAAAGCAAATGTTAGTACAATATCAAGTACAACAAATTTGATAGAAGGCTTCATAAGAGCCTATATTTTCTTAAACAATGGAACAAAATCAAAGATGAATGTATTAAGTTTTAAAGATATGCATCATAAAGGGTATCATATTGAGACTTGTAATCACAATGATGTAGATTATTTTTATATTACATTAATAATCTCAAATAAAAACTGAATTTTAGAAATGTTGTCTGCATTATCTTCTAGTTTCTACTACACCATAATTAGTACATAATTAAAGCACATGCAATAATGAACTATAAGTTCATTGATAGAAATATTTTTACTGTTTGGTATGATCGATTGAATCATCCTGAATCAATTATGATGCTTAGAATAATTGAGAATTCAAATGGACATCTATTAAAGAACTAAAAGATTTTTCAATTTAATGAATTCTTGTGTACTATTTGTTCTCAAGGCAAATTAATAATTCCATCTTTATTAGCAAAAGTAGGATTAGAATCCCCCGCAATTGTGGAAAGAATTTAATGTGATACATGTGGGTCAATTAATTCACCATGTGGACCATTTAAATATTTTATGGTAATGATAGATGCAACTATATGGTAGTCACATGTGTGCTTATTATCAATTCGCAACTTGGCATTTGCAAGATTGCTTGCTCAAATAATTAAATTGTATGCACAATTTTCAAATTATTCAATCAAGTCTATACGTCTTAATAATGCAAATGAATTTACATCTCAAGCTTTTATTGTTTATTGTATGTCAATTGAAATAACTGTTGAAAGACATGTTGCCTATGTTTACACACAAAATGTTATTGTAGAATTTATGTTCATATTGCTCCACCATAATGCACTAAAATGGGACAAAGAATGTTAGGAATATATGTTGGATTTGAATCTCCTTCTATCATAAAGTATTTTGAACTATTGACTGGTAACTTATATACATCACGATATGCAAATTCTCATTTTAATAAGACAATTTCCCTAACATTAGGGGGAAAACAAAGTAGTTTGATCATGAAATTATATAGAATGCATCATCTATAACACATCTACATCCTCATATCAATCAATATGAGCAAGAAATACAAAGAATAATACATCTACAAAATTTGGCAAATCAATTACCTGATGCAACTAATCTTAAAAGAATGACTAAATCACATATACCAACTGTAAATGCTCATACTCGAATTAATATCCCCGTAGGACAACTTACTATAGCTAATGAGTCTAAAACATGCCTAAAGCATGGTAGACCAATCGATTCCAAATATAAAATTCATAGAAAAAGAAAAGAAGCTAGTCAACAAGATGAACCAATTAAGGAGTTAGAAACTCTTGTAGAGTCTATTGACATAACAATAAATAAATCTCCATAAGAGATTCAGGTACCTGAAAATTATAATAATGAAGAGATCTCAATAAATTATATTACAAAAAAAAAATAGAACCTGGATAAAATAGTCGACATCGACATATATGCTTATAATGTAGCAATTGATATTATGGAGAAAAATGAGGATCTAGAGCCAAAAGCAATTGAAGAATGTCAAAATAGATGTGATTGGCCGAAATCGAAAGACACAATACATACTAAATTAAATTTACTTCTTAAACGCGAAGTTTTCAGGCTAATAGTTCAAACTCATAAATATGTAAAGTCGTTGAATACAAATGGGTATTTGTGGGAAAATGAAATGAAAATAATGAAGTTGTAAGATATAAAGCAAAACTTATTGAACAAGGATTTTCACAAAGACCTAGTATTGATTATGAACAATCATTTTCTCCTATGATAGATGCAACAACTTTTCGATACCTTATAAGTCTTGCAGTACATGAAAGACTTGAGATGCGTCTTATGATTGTTGTTACAGCCTATTTATATAGTAATCTTGATAGCGATATATATATATATATATGAAAATCTCTGAAGAATTTAAGGTGCCTAAATTACAAAACACAAAAACCCAAGATGCTTATTCTATCAAGTTACAAAGATCATTATATGGTCTAAACAATCGAGACAAATGTGGTACAATCATCTGAGTAAATACCTATTGAAAGAAGGATAAGAAAATGATCATATCTGTCCATGTGTTTTTATAAAGAAATCAAAATATGGATTTGCTATTTTTGATGTATATGTTGATGATTTAAATATTATTAGAACTTCTAAAGGCTTTTAAGGGGAGTTGATTATTTAAAGCAAGAGTTTGAAATAAAAGATCTTAGAAAAATAAAATCAAGCATTGGTTTACAAATCAAGCATTTAGCTGATGGGATGTTGGAACATCAATCAGCTTACGTAGAAAATGTCCTTAAAAGATTTTATATAGATAAAGCACATCCATTGAGTACAACAATGATTGTGAGGTCACTTGATGTGAAACAAGATCTTTTTCAACCTCGTGAGGATGGAGAAGAAATTCTTGGTCCTAAAGTGTCATATCTAAATGCAGTTGATGCATTATTATATCTAACTAATACCATTTGACTTGATATAATATTTTCAGTAAGTTTATTAGCAATATATAGTTTTTTTCCAACAGGAAGATATTAGAATAGAATTAATCCAAGGAACAATTAATTTAGGATTATTTTATTCAAATAAATCTATACCAAAACTAATTGGTTATGCTGATGTAAAATTTTTATCTGACTCATATAGAGCTCGATGTCAAACAGGTTATGGTTTTATGAGTAGTGAAACTGCTATTTCATGGCT
Source organism: Balakata baccata (assembly GCA_949630135.1). Classification (NCBI taxonomy): domain Eukaryota; kingdom Viridiplantae; phylum Streptophyta; class Magnoliopsida; order Malpighiales; family Euphorbiaceae; genus Balakata; species Balakata baccata. Next base: position 13,010 of record CATIWF010074059.1, read on the forward strand.
ATTAACTAAACAAATTTTGACTGTCACATCTTCAAATCATGCTGAAATAATTGCAATTCATGAAGCAAGTCAGAAATACGTGTGGTTGATGCAATATAATGCAATATATTTAAGAAACAAGCAGTTTATTTGTCAGCAAAAGAACTCCTACAGTGTTATTTGAAGACAATACGACTTATATAGCATAGTTAAAAGGAGGTTACATTAAAGGAGTCCGGACAAAATATATTCCTCATAAATTCTTCTTCATACATAATCTTGAAAAAAGTAGATAAATCGATGTTCAACAAATAAGATTAAGTAATAATCTAGCAGATTTATTCACAAAAACTTTGCTATTGCAACATTTGAAAGATTAGTGCGAAGCATTGAACTTAGAGAGTTGAAGTGATATTTTTATGAGGAGGAGAAATACGTGTTGTACTCTTTTCCTTTACTAAAGTTTTGTCCCACTAGGTTTTCCTAGCAAAGTTTTTAATGAGGCAGCTTCATATGCGTATTATACAAGAAATATACTTTTTTTTCCTTCACTAGGTTTTTTCCCATAGGATTTTTCCTAATAAGGTTTTAACAAGACATATTCTTGTTAATGAACATCCAAGAGAGAGTGTTATGAAATATTATTTGAATTTTGGATGTCCATAACTCTCATTTGGATAACCTCTCTTATAAATTAATTGTCTTTTTTATTGTAATTTATTCATACAATTAAATTTGTAACTTAAGACTTTTAAATGCTTATTTATAAGCCTATAAATAGAGACTTGGTGAATGAACAAATTACAAATAAAGATATTCTCTCAATTCTCTATTCTTTTCTTTCTTTGTCTATTTACTTTGTCTTTCATTCCTTAGTTACTTTTATTTATTTTTTATAACATTCTGCTTATTTTTTTCCCTTTTTTCTGGAATGGAGTATGAGAAATGAAGGTAGAAGATAGAGGATGAGGTGGAAAAAGAAGAAGATTTAGAGATGGATGAGAATTTAGTAGGTGAAAGGAAATATCTATCAACTAACCTTAATCTTCATTTTCTTTTTTAACCAAAATACCATTATTTGCCATGTAAACTATCATTTGCATACTTGTTATTTATTTATTAGTCAACAAAGACACATCATCGTGTGTGTGTTTATTCACCTTCTTCATCAGTATGCCTTACATTTATGGTGACTGAATGTGCATTTTTTAAAAAATTAATAAATAGCAAAGTGGACCAAAAAAGCAGTTCAAAAGGTTATGAGGATCAAAAAACCAAGGGGTTAAATGGTGAAAATAGCATAGTTCAGAGGATTATGTATGTCTTTTGTAAATTATTTTTGATACAAACACAAAAATTTAGATTTTTTTTTTTAAATTTAGTCTTTTAAAAGCTAACAATTCACCCTCATTTCCTTTGTAAAAATGTCGTTTAAAATAACAATAAGGAAGACTGAGGTTGAATGTACTGAATGCCCTATAGTTATAGCCATTAGTAACAAGCAGAAATCATAAACTATTATAAAAGGTCATTTAACTGCACATGAAATCGTAAAAAATTCATACAAAAAATATCTCAAATATAGAAAAATTATATGATGTATTGCACTACAGTATTTAAAAATCATATAGTGTCAAATAATTGGGCATTATCTCAAACGATAAGGAGGGGTGCATTGTTAATTTTTTAAAAGTTTGGTTTTAACTGTAGTTTATTAAAATGTTACGAGATTATCTATAATTTCTTCTTAGAAATATTTACATCTATAAATAAAATCTTGGCTTAAGTCATACCCAGTTCCCTAAATATGTTCTTTTTGTCATTTAGCTACTACAGCAATTTTTGGTCTACTTATCCACTTGAACTCCTTTTTTGGTCCATCTTGCCCCATGTTCAATTCATAAAACATACATAGAGCCTCTTAATACTGACATGGAAAAGAAAAATATTTGATTTGGTCAATAGTATCATATCAGCTGTCATGTCAGCAACAAAGGGCCATTTGTTTGATTTTACGAATTAGACAAATGGCAAAATGAACCAAAAATGGAGTTCAGGTAGCTAAATGGACTAAAAATCATTGAAGGGGGCTAAATAGCAAAAACGAATATTTTCAGGGGGTTAGGTATGACTTAAGCCTAAAATATTTTAAGGATATTTATATATGGCATCCTATATATCCATTTGTTTGGTTTTACGAATTAGACAAATAGTAAAATGGACCAAAAATGGAGTTCAGCTAGCTAAGTGGACTAAAAATCGTTGAAAGGGGCTAAATAGCAAAAACGAATATTTTCAGGGGGTTAGGTATGACTTAAGCCTAAAATATTTTAAGGATATTTATATATGGCATCCTATATATATATATATATATATATATATATAAGCATAAGACATATACCATCCCATGCAATTGGTTTGCCATTTTGTCCCTTAGAAATTTTTTTTTGTCCATTTAGTCCCCTATATTCCATTTTTGGTTTATTCTGCTACCTGTTAAATTTGTAAAATATTGTATTTGGCTCTATTTGATCAGTTACAAATATAATAGTCACTTCATGCACATCACACAATGCTTGTTATCCACGTTTTTGCCACTTCAACAAATAGAGAGTCAAATTTAACGTTTTACAAAATTGGCAGGCAATGGAATGGACTAAAAATAGAATATATGGGACTAAATAGATAAAAAAAATAAGAGGTGAAATGACAAAATGGACAAATTACAGGAGATCGTATATGCCTTATTCCAAAAATAAAGTAACAATTTATTCTTTTTTTCTTTTGAAATTGCTAACAATTTATTCTTAATATATATAGAAAGGATATTATTTATTCATAGTAGAAAGCGCCACTTCAATATTCTTGGACTCTTTTTTGTACTATTAATATGATTGATAAGTATTACCAACACTTTTTTATGCAGTTTTCATCATATATTTTCAATGCAAAAATGAAATGTCTTTTTTTCTATAAAACACCAACTTTTATTATAAAAATATTGATACTTTATAAATGAAAAAATATATAGCATTTTTGCATTGAAAGTTTATGGTGAAAATTGTATAAGAAAGTATTGACAGCACTCATTAAATATAATTTGCTTGTGATATTCGTCAATATATTTGGTGTTTTTTTATCCAACACAAAATTTGATATGAACTTACTTGAAAAACAATTTAATATAAATCCGCCCAATTCGATTCAACGAAATTGACTCAAAAAATATTGAGAAAATATCACTAAATATTGATTGTTGAATATTTTTTCAATTTTACCCAATTTTTTATATTTTTCTTTTCAAATATGGAAATCACTGTATATTTAGCACAAGTTTTTGTTCAATTGAGAAAAAAATGATCTTTCTCCATTTTTAGACATGAATTAAGATTTCATTAACTTATATGGCAACTACTTATCCATATACATGCATTTATTTATTTTTAATCGTTATTCAATTAACTTAATTACTAAAAAAAATATATAAACCGGTATTCAATTAACTTAATCATCAAAGTAAACATTGGCTTAAATCTTAATTACCAAAAAAAAATATATAAACCGGTATTCAATTAACTTAATTATCAAAGTAAACATTGGCTTAAATCTTAATTACCAAATGAAAAATATAAACTTATATTTAATTAACTTAATTAAGGTTATTTATTTTGATAAACTCTAGATAGATGTTTGGTAATTTTTAGTTGAGAGACTGAGTGGATCTAGAGTAAACCTTTGTTAACTTTAACTTTGGATAAATCTTAGGCATACATGTGGTAAACTTTCGGTAAATATTTGATAAATTTTAGGTAACTATAAATTTTATTAATTTTATGGTAAACATTGAGTAAACATTTGATAAATCTTGGACAAACCTTGTTTAATTTCAATTTCCATTAATTTTTTAGTAAACCTTAATTAAATTTCAGGTAAATCTTGGATAAACCTTATGTAAACCTTAAATAAATTTTGGATAAATCTTGTATAACTTCAATTTTTTTAATTTTATGATAAACTTTTAGTAAACATTGAATTTCAGTATTTTTGTAATATTTTTAGATATTTTGATATTTTTTTAAAATAACTTTTGACACTTTGGACTTTTATTAATTTATTTATTTTTGACAGAAAAAAGCACTTCATAGATAATTAAGAGATTACATCTTCAATAGAGGTCAAACAAATGAAGGGGCCCTATCCCAGACTAGAGAAAAATTACTAGAAGCAGCAGCTTTGGCCATCGAATGAGCCACCCCGTTGGTTTGTCTTTGCGAAAAAACAAGAGAAGTGGGGAACTGCACTAGCAAGAATTCGGCAACAGTGCATCAACCCCTCCAAGTTCGGATTCATCAGAAGATTCGTTGAAGAAACTATTAATAACCTGTTTAGCATCAGTCTCAAAAATCACTTTCTCAAGCTTCAAAGAGATCACCCACCTCAGCGCTTCTTGAAGATAGTAGGCTTCCGCCAAAAAGGAGCTCCATTTACCAACCATATTCTCAGCTTTGCAACTGATACAGTATCCGGAGGAGTCACGCACCACCATGCCCATACCAGCCGCCTCAGACCTACTGCTAGTAGCTGCATCAATATTCACCTTAAGCCAGCCAACCGGAGGACAAGACCATTTGAGATGCTGTTGATTATTACCCGCAACCAAATTCACATTGATACCCAGAGGCATTCTGAAACTGAGCCAAGAAATCCATGCATTTATGAACACACCTGCGCCGGGAATCATATTTAGCATACCAAAATTAAGAATTTCTTTGATTCCATATTTCCCAAAGTATGCACACTCTCTTTATGATCAATTCCTCCATCAGCCTTCAACTCGTTCAACCAAACTACGAAGTCCTTAACATGGATGGAAATAAGCACGATTCTTGCTTCTTGCCAACATTGCACGGCAAAAGGACAATCCACAAATAAATGGGTTCTATGCTCCCCAAAATTACCACAAAGAACACAAGTGTTTTCAATTGGCATTCTTTTGAGTGACAATTGGTCTCTAAGAGGCAGAAAATTCCGACATAACTTCCAAACAAAAACTTTAACTTGGGGAGGAATATTTAAGTTCCAAATGAGAGTCCATTTAGCCGAGCCCATCACACCATTAACATCCTGAAACTCATCCTTAACTTTGCACATTTTTAGAAAAGCTTTTATGCGCTTTTTTCCAATTTTTTTTAAAAATCCCAAAAATATTTACTATTTCATCAAGAAAACAATGGGTTTTTTTTTTAGTATTGGATGGAGTGAAATAACCTAAAAATTAATATCTACTAACGCATTGAATTTATTATCAAGTACTTACTAATCTAAAAATTAACCTTGAAGTTATATGTCATGAAAGTTAGTACTTCAGCCTAGAAAGCTATCTACTTCATTTTGTTTCTTATAAATAAATGGAGTCTGTAATTTGTTTAAGAGAGAGGAGCATAAATTTATGGAAACAAAATAATTCCAACATGAAGTACGAGAAATTCTTGATATACTGAATCTAGGCAGACCAAATCAATGAAAAAGTACCACATAGATAAAATAATTTACATGAAACTATCTCATTGATTTGGTTTACATAGACTATCATCACGATTTTGATATTTCTACTAAGCCATAGATATAATCACAAATAAAACTGCCGTAAACAGACCATATACCGCAAGCGCTTTCTCAAAGTAGACAAATTTGTTACACTTACACATATCAACAACAGCACAAGGGTGATCAGTTATTTGGTAGGCATTCTTATAAGAATTTAATCTCAGAGATGATAATCAGAAGATGTAGTCTGGAAGTTGGAGGGGAAACCGAGCCACTTCCACTTCAAATGGAGCTCCTTTCGGATAAGCCAACCTGCAATAACCAATACGGAAAATAACAACCAAACTTTGGTAATAACAAGGTTAGAATCACATAATTAATAACCCAATAATATTTCTTCCTCAGCTGCAAAATATAGCTGCCAGGTCAAGGCAGGCATGCTAATCATTACTGTTCAGGATGAATATCCCTGATTAATGCAACTTTATAATTCTGTGCTATAATACACTTTTTAAGCAATTGAAAAACATATGTAATGTGTAACTTTTCCTTTTCCATCCCATAAAGCTTTCTTACTCCATCCTGAGAAAATAAAGATGAGGTTTTCAAGCAGGACTTCTGTTGAGTATTCACTCTTTTTAAAGGATACTTGGACATGATTTTGCAAGACTTTTGCTCCCAGCCAAATATATCAAAAAAAAAAAAACAAAAACTTTAGCTGACAGTAGCCTTGTCTCTATTGGACAATGCGTAAGGATCCCAACAGCCCCAATTACTAACACTATAAAACATTGCAGAGTGAACCCATGACCATCGTGGAAGGATGATCTCAAACAGAACTAGGAATTTTAATATATGTTCCAATTGAGCCTGTTTTTAAATAACGCAACTTATATAATTCAGATCAATTTATGCAGAGTACCTGTCAGGGACAAATGTGAAAGAACCTTCAACAGAACCTGGAGATGCTGGTAGTGTTGCGCAACTTTCATATACAAATTCTTTCTCACCTGGACGCAGTAGTGGATACTGGAAATACACAAGGGAACAATGAGACTCCTTACAGCAATCAAGTCCCAATTCATTGTTTTATCACTTCGTATATCAAGGAATGATAATTCTTCTTTTAACATAACTTCTTTCCTTTTTTCTAATGGGAAACAAAAAGACCCAAAAAAAAAGAGAGAGAAATCACGTATATGAAAAAGTTTAATACGTTTGTTCAGATGCCCTTGACTCTGAATTGCATCTTTCCATCTGAAGCCATGTTTATAGAATGAAAAATAAATAAAAACATTTTCACTTTTCAAAGTTGTGCTGCTCAGAAGTAAAGACCACCAAGCAAAATTTGCACCAGCTTAAAACTACAATGGCAACAAATATGCTACATGCAGCATAATATTTCAAGTAGGTCAGTGTCAAAGTTGATATCTCAATTAAAATGGTAAATTAAACTCCATATCAGAATTCCTTTTTTTTTTTACTTTCTCAATGGCATACACTTGAAAAAGAAACTAGCAATGGCATCTGCTTTGCCATACAAGTGGACCTTGGAAATGATGTTAACAAGGAAATAAATGATTAACACAGATTTTTTTCTCTGTCCCTCTGCCATACAATGTCATATACCAGGCCAAAATGACCACAACAACCAAATCAATTGAAAATATTGAAGTGTGAAATTGTGTTGAAAAAACTGCTAGTTGATACAGATAGAAAAGAACAAATTCGAGTTGCTCATAATTTTGTGGATAATTATTCAACATGGAAGGAAAGCTTTGAAGGAGTTGAGATGATCATGAAAAGATAAGCCCCATTGGAATCCTTCAGAAGAATTCTCACTCACAATGACAGAGTGGTAAGTCATACCTTGCCAATTACACCCTCTCCAGCTACATCAGACACAACAGTGCCATTGAAACGGATGATCCAGTTCCTCTTAAGCAGTTGACAAGAGCTGAAGTACATTCCATTTATAACACATCCATCTGGCTGGAGGGACAAGCGAATTGAATATGCAAACCAGTATTTCTCAGGACCTTGCAGGTCAGCTGCCTCTGGCACAAAAACTGCAGAAGCACGAACCTGATAAATCTTTTATCAGTTTTTCCCCCAAAGAAGTAGCATATTACAGAAACAAAATACACGGATGGAGCAAGAATGATAATGTCTTAAGATTCTAATACAGCACTAACAATGATACTAGCAAATGCACTGGCAATACATTTTTTTATGTTTCTAACCTAATAGCACTATAGTGGCAACAGATTTTGCTGTAAATAAATAACAAGCAAAAATCAATATGGTACTCGTAATGGAGCAGGAAGCAACAAAATGATATGATGAACCAATAAGTTGCAAAATACTTGCACCCTAAGGAAGGAGCTGAACTACTTATACATGGCATTCACAATTCCCTATTTCAGGAAAAATCTCCATGTTAGGTAGAGCACGGGATGTTAAAAAGGTGTTTATGATAAGAACTACAATGACAGCCTCAATAAATGAATGAATCAGAATCTGCATATCTTGAAATGACAATAAATTTCTACCTGAACTTATCATAATAACATTGCCTGAGGAGATAATTAATCACTATAGCAGATCCCTCAAAACACTATAGCAGCTCCTTCACAAATTGCTATCACAAAAAGACTTAACTCATAGGAAGCCATGGGATTTTGATATGAGGGTCAAGGCTCTATCCAAAATAAGCGTGGCTCAAGTTTGGTCAGAAACATGTTAGACATTTCTCAGAACATAACAGTAATTGTAAAGTAATCCATTATCCAGGTTTACTGGATTCAAGAGTGCTTCAAGATGGACTACTGCCGATTACAGCACAAAAAGGCACAAGAAATATGAAATTTTAAAGAAACATCTGTTAGACCCCATATCCAGCTCACATACACTAGACTAAGGGGAATACCAGGGCTGCCGAGTGGTAGCAGTTAGTTACTGAGGGCTTTGGGATAGAGAATGCAAGTTTGTTATGGTTGTTGGCAGAGTTTGTTAGGCTTTTGGGAAAGCAAAATACCAAGAATAAATAGAGGTATTAGGTTAGTAGAGAGGCATGCAAAACCTGAGTATTTTCTGTTTAGGGAGAGCTGGGAGACTCTTGAATTTCTCTGTATTTCCATTTCCGTTTGTTTCATTTCCTTAGTTCTGAATCAATACTACAATTTCCTTTCCTCTATTGTGTTCTATGTTGTTGACAGTTCTGTGTTCCTTGGTTGTATTGATTATTTTGCAGGTGAAGATAGGTAGGTCCTAACAGTTGGTATTAGAGCGGTGCGGTCCTACTGCGTTGAAACTCAGTGAATGAAAACTCGCAGTCAGGTAGCAGGGAAAAGGATGGAGACTCGTGTTGAGGAGTTAGAGGATAATATGGGCAATGTTCAAGCAGAATTGCAGAAAGTTGTATCCCATTTGGATCAACTTGATAGTGAGAATTTGAATGGATTTATGGAACAGATACCTCTGTTAGAAGAAAAGTTGATGACAATCATTCGCCATCTCAACATCGACGACCACCAAGCTGCCATTCCAGCCCAAGAACCAGCTTCGGCGGTGGGAAGAACAAAGGCAACTCGGAAATTCACAAGCAACCTCTGATTGAAGAACAGTATTTTGCTGCTTCAATTGAATTAAAAAAATCTTTATCCACCAAGTCTTCTCTTCATCAAGCCTTCTGAGGGTACCTCTACTCTCAATCCACTAGCGAAACACGACCTAATTTCTGACACTACCACTATAGAAGAGCAAGAGATCGATAGAGGCAAAGAACTTAAAGAAGATTTTTCAATGCAAGAGCTCCTGGCAATCTTGTAAAAGGGAGACAGCCAAGTTACAGATGCCTGAGTCCTTGCTCCGGTCGACATGACATTTGATCCAGGCCCGCATGAAATCTAGGGATCGGCTAATGTGAACGATGATGCAAGTGATGGGTGTGTTGTTTGGCTATTGAAGGAATTCTTTAGCAAGGTTGAGAATGGATCTAAATAAAATAAAGCTGGGTTTTATTGGGGACAGCAACTCAATGACCCTCCAGCGCTGTTAGATTGTGGATTAATTTACACACAGAAGATGTTTGATGAAATGACCAAGAGAAATTTGGTTTGTTGGAATGCAATTGTAAGAGGGAATGGTGGGACGGGATGGACAAAAAGGCGTTGAGTGTGTTTCCTTTAAATTGGAGAACATTACTTGAAGGTCATACAAAAAATCAGAAGGTATTCAAGGCTGACATGGTTGATAAGCCAATTCTTGACCCGGTACCACTAAATCTAGAAACTTATATTCTTGTTACGAATTTTAATGATTCCATTACACTATGGGAGAAGCTAAGCTGTGTGAGAAAGAAGTTGAACGAGAATTTTGAGCTCGCTGGTAAGAGATTTGCTTGTGGCGGAGTGAATAGCTTTGGTTTTGGGTTGGAACTGTTTGTGGTAATGTTTTGAGCGGGTTAAGTCAGCATGCTTTAGTTGCGAGTTCTTCTGTGATTGCTAGTTATACACAGTATGGAGGCAATAAGATGGATAACAACCTTCCTTATGGTGGTCTGCCACCATTCAAAGCTCAAACACAGGAATCTTTCAACCTTAAGGACAAGGCTGTTCTTTGGGCGGCGGGTAATGTTAGACCCATATCCAGCTCACATACACTAGACTAAGGGTAAGGCTGGAAAGGGAATACCAGTGCTGCCAAGTGGCAGCAGTTAGTTACTGAGGGCTTTGGGATAGAGAATGCAAGTTGGTTATGGCTCTTGGCAGAGTTTGTTAGGCTTCGAGGGAAGCAAAAATACCAAGAATAAATAGAGGTATTGGGCTAGTAGAGAGGCATGCAAAACCTGAGTATTTTCTGTTTAGGGAGAGCTGGGAGACTCTCGAATTTCTCTCTTTATTTCCATTTCCGTTTGTTTCATTTCCTTAGTTCTAAATCAATACTACAATTTCCTTCCTTATCTTGTGTTCTGTGTTGCTTGGTTGTATTGATTATTTTGCAGGTGAAGATAGGAGGGTCCTAACAACATCAAGGTTGCATAGGAGTAAAAGACCATCAATCTCATTAAAATAGATGAAGTGACAGAATATGAACTGACTTCATTAGGACTATCCATGTAGTTGTAATGTTGTATGTGCACTATATCATGTCAATATCCAGCATCACATTTATTGTTTGAGCAAAAATGCTGCAGTTCTTACCAAAGGACAAAGAACAAGTATATATGACTACAACCCAGCTTTGCATGCTTGAATGAGCATCAAGGTTTCAGAACATCTGAACAATAAAAAGAAAGCCAAGACATTCTGATCACTATGTAACTCTTACAAGCTTTCTTGCACTTCTTTACGTTGGTCACTTGGTTGACTACTATTTTTTGTTCTTGAAGTTCAATAATAAGTACTCAATTCTCAAGTTTACTTATAAAATTAAGACCCATTAAACATTATTTTCATTTAGATATGCACATATTGGCAAGGAAAATGAGCTATAACTATGTACAAGTAGAGGTAGCAATAATGAACACAATACGATAACAAGACACGAACCCAATACGATATTTGCAGGTTATAGTTGAGGTTTATCGTGTTCGTGTTACAATCGTATCAATCCAATAAAGACACGAAAATTATTGTGTTGTGTTCAAATTGACCTACTAACATGAAAAAAACATGTTTAACCCGTTAATAATTTGTGTTGACACATTACAACCCATATACACATTAACTAGATCGTGTTATACTAATTTTGTAGGTTAATCATGTTAAATGAGTCATGTCATATCGTGTTAACCCGTTATTAAGTGGATCGTGTTTGTGTTCAAATTTTAGACATGATTAACTTATCATGTCGTGTTCCTGTTGCCCCTTATCGTATTATGGGTATATCAATACACGACACAAACCCAACCCGTTAACACAAATTGCCACCCATGTGTACAAGAACATAATGAATGCCAAAACTGTGTTCAAGGAAAACCTATACTGAAAATCAAAATAAAGAAAACTCTAGATTTTTCATTTTTGGTTATTTATCTAATCATAGTCAGCTAAAGAAACCAACTCGTATGACAATCTTAGTTCTAGCTAGCTATTGCCACACATCCTAGCCTAGGGATTGCCATAAATTGCAATAGTATTGCATTATAAATGAAATACTTGGTAAAACAGAAAAGCAACTGACCATCTTTTAATTATTCCTTTAAGAAACTTTTTTATTTTTTCTTTTGGGTGGGGGGTTAGCTTTTAAAAAACCTAATTTGAATGGTAGATTATTTAAACAACAGAATCAACTCTTATCTGCACCAAAAGAACACCTTTCATTTTGTTTGTCGTTGCTCGACAAACATAATGGTGGGTCCAACATGAGGTTTTTGACTGTTTGGTGTGAAGCCCATTGTCTTCTTATGAATAGGTAATTTCTTACAAAGTCCTACAATATGTTAACCATATAATTCATTCCACAATTGACTCAGATAAATGATGTGCTCTGGAACCTTATTGCAAGAGGTTTATAAGTATACATTTTGTCCAGAGGAGGATAAGGAAAAATAAGCAGGAAGAATGTATGCATGGCCAATACAATCGCTTACCTTTACACCATTGGTAATAGCAGTTGAACAGAGTGGAGGCTCCTCTGGAAATTGACTAATAGCTCTCACATTGTCTTCTTCTCGTAGTTTGATAATGCCATCTTGTAAGCGTCGACCATGTTCTTCTAACCACAGCAACATTGCATCCTGCTGCTGATCACCACTGGAATCATGCACTGAGCTTATTAATGCATTTGGTACGCATGGCATCATTTCTCCATCTATTGGAAGATTCCTTGTACCAACATAGAGTTGCCCAGTTGTACAATTAAGGAAAAAAAACTTTTCATTAAATGCAGATGATGTTGCCACAACAATATATTTATTACTGTTATAAGTATCAGTAATGTCAAGATGGCGTATGATCTGTTTTGTTTCCAAGACTACTTGATTTAATGGTAGCAAATACACATTAACAATGTGATGATAAAAAGAATAGCCACCAATTAGGCCAAATGTACTTTCAGAAACACTTGTTGGTGCATCTTTTTCTTGAAAAACTTGACCATCACAAAAGCGGTAAAGAACTCTTGTGGGAAGAGGCAATTTCACTTTCAAGATTTTCTCCAACTGTCGAATTTGATCTTCTGATGCGCCCTGCTGCAACGTGGCCTCAGCTTCAGGAAAATTTGTGGCCAACCAGTTCTTGATTCTGTCCCAGCACCTCTTAACTCGTATCACGAGGGGCCAAGGATACATGATAAAAGCTTCACGCCATAATCCATAGGCAATCTACGAACGCAGAAAGCACACTGAGCAAAGTCATTCTTGTATTTGAAATGACTCTAATTTGCAGGCCAGAGTCAACTTAACAAATCATAAGCCCAAATTAAACCTTACAGCCATCGACATAAAGCAGTTGACCTTTTGATATGGTCCACCAAATTGGAAACTATGTTTACAATTTGTACAAAGACCTGTTCTCTCAAAGCTCACACTTTTATCAACCTTGTGGAAAAATTTTACAATTATTAGGCCAAATTAGGGAAACCAACAAAACAGCGAAATGACATAGGAGAATTGGAAGGGAGTGCATAGTATTTATCTTTCAGTTTTGAGCTCAAAATTCCCCAACGGAGACACCATAAAATTCAACTTGATAGTAATTTACACAAATAAACTCGTCTAATTCACATAAAATCCAATATGATGAACCCAAAACAGTCTCAATTATGTGAAGCACAGAGATAGTAAGGGAACCCAGAAAGCAAAGCCAAAGAATTTAGAAATTTCCAAACCTTAAAAGAAGGAACAGAGTTTCCTTGAGGATCAAGAGGAGCAGAGAGATGAAGATCTTCAAAGCAAAATTTAGACCAAAGAGACTCCTCAGAGGCGGAAGCTTTGAGCCGCTTGCTAACACAGGACACTTCGGCCGTCTCTTTTGGACCCAATTTTGATAGGATTTCGTTGAGGGCTAAATCACCCACCGATTCCAAACCCATCACTGTAACTCTAGATTCTGTCTGTGTCACTAAAATTTGGTTCTGTGTATCTGTTTGATATCACATCATTTTGTTTCGGTGGTAGGGAAAGATGAAAGCTCGGATATTGGTAATATGTGTCGGGTCGGGGTGTGCATCAAAGGATATGAATTGCAAAATTTGATTGTAAGATTAAATACAAATTAAACCGATAGAAAATAATAGGACGTGATGTTATCCAATTCAATAAAAAATATGAGCTTGGGAGATGTTGATATTCATTAGTCATCACTAATATTCATAATACTATTTTTTATATGCACGTTTATAAGAATATATCTCATTAAAATCTTACTAGAAAAAACCATATGAAAAGAAAAATATATTGAAGGAAAAAAATATATTTCTTATATAATATGTATATAAAGTTTCATTGTTAAAATGTATTTTCTCCCTTCATAAAAATATCACTTTTAAGTCGTTAAATACACACATTCCAATGCTCTACACTCATCTTTCAAATGTTACAGTATTTAAAGTTTTTGTAAATAAATTTATCAGATTATTACATTATAGTATTTGTTGAAAATTAATTTATCTACTTTTATCAAAATCATATGTAAAGAAAAATTTAAGAGAAATAGGTTTCATCGTTTCTCTTTTAATATAACATTCTTTTAGTTGTGAGAGTTCATTTACCGATAGATAAACTGCATGTATTCTCAAATGTGTTGTGATATTTGTATTAATTATATGCATTCCTGACATACTTTTTGAATTACAATTATTTTAGCATGATTTGAAGATATGACAATCAAAATTTGTTTTGTTAATCGCCATAAAATAGCTATTTCACCACTCATAAATATATAATATGTTTGAGTTCAAGCTTTATGTGGATCAAATAAAAATCTTGCATCAACATACCAATTAGTTTTGATGTAAATTTATTTGAATAAAACAATATCAAATCAATTGTTCCTCAAAAATAACAAAAAACTTGTTTAACTTTATTCCAATATTTTCGTATTGGAGAAGAATTATATATTGCCAATAAATTTACAAAAAATGTTTATATCAAGTCATGTAATATTAGCAAAATATAATAATGCACAAATTTCACTTAGATAAGGTATTTCATGACCAATAATTTTTTCTTTATCATTTCGAGGTCGAAAATGATCTTTTTTCATATCTAGTGACATCACAACTATTGGTGTAATCAATTGATGTGTTTTATCAATATAAAAATTTTTAAGGACCTTTTTCTATATAAACTGATTGATACACTAAAATCTCATCAGCTAAATATTCAACTTGTAACCTAAGATAAAATTTTTTTTTTTCCAAGATCTTTCATTTCAAATTCATACTTCAAATAATAAAGTGTCCTTGCAATATCTTCAAGAGTTCCAATAATATTTAAATCAACATATAGAACAATAATAGTAAATCTATATTTTGATTTCTTTATAAAAATACAGGGGCAGATAGAATCATTTTTATATTATTATTTCAACAAGTATTTACTCAGACGATTGTACTACATTCATCTTTATTATTTTAGGCCATATAATGATTTTTGCAATTTAATAGAATAAATCTCCTGAAATTTTGAGCTTTGTAATTCAGACATCTTAAAATATTTAGGAGTTTTCATATAAATATCACTATCAATATCATCATATAGATAGATTGTAACAACATCTATAAGACACATATCAAGTCTTTCATGTATTGTAAGACTTATAAAATGTCGAAAAGTTGTAGCATCCACCAAAAAATAATATGCTTGTTCATAATTAATTCTAAGCCTTTATGAAAATTTTTAAGCTACAAGTCTTGATTTATATCTTATAATTTCATTATTTTCATTTTTTTTTTTGCACAAATATCTATTTGTATCAAAGGTTTTACACTTTGAGATGTTCAAACTATTGACCTAAAAACTTCACGTTTATTAAATGAATCTAATTTAGCCTATATTGCATGTTTTCATTTCGGTCAATCATATCTATTTTGACATTCTTCAAATTGTTTTTAGCTCTAGATCCTTATTTTTTCAATAATATCAATTGCTACATTACAAGCAAATATGTAGTTAATGATTATTTTCTTTCGGTTCTATCTTTTTCCTTTAACGATATAAGTTATTAAGATCTCTTTGTTGTTATCATTTTCAACCACCTAAATCTCTTTTGGAGATTTATTATTTGTTATGTCAATAGACTCTTCAAGAGTTTCTGTCTCCTCACTAGAATCATCATGTTGACTAGCTCTTTTTCATTTTCTAGGAATTTTATCTTTAAAACCGATTGGTCTACCACGTGTTAGACTTGCTTTAGACTCATTAACTATAGCAAGTTGTTCTACAGAGACATCAATTCAAGCTAGAGCATTTGTAATTGATATATGTGATTTGGTTACTCTTTTAAGGTCAATAAGTGCATCAGTAAATTGATTTGCCAAATTTTATAGATGTGCTATTTTTTGTACTTCTTATTCACATTGTTTGACACGATGATCAAGATGTATTAAAGATGATATATTCTACATAATTTCATGATCTAGTTGCTTTGTTTCTCCTTTAATGTTGAAAAACGGTCTCATTAAAATGACAATTTGCATACCGTATTGTAAATAAATTAGCGCTCAATGGTTCATTTAATGATATAAGGATACTCAAATCCAACATATATTCCCAATTTTCTTTGAGGTCTCATTTGTGGTGTGTTATGATGGAGCAATAAGAACATAAACAGCACATCTAAAAATTTTTAAATAGAAAATATTTGACTCCTGACCATAAGTCAATTACAATGGGAATAATTTATGATATGATATTGACCTAATGCATATTAATATTGTTGTATGCAAAATATCATGAGAGTTTTATTTTCATTAGTAATGGTCTTGCTATTAATTGGAGATGTTTAATAAATAATTTTGCAAGACCAATTTGTGTATGAATATATGCAACAAGTTTTTCAATAATTATCCTAACTGACATACAATAATCAATAAAAGCTTAGGATGTAAATTCACTTGTGTTATCAAAGACGTATAAACTTGATTGAATAATCTGAAAATTGTGTACATAATTTAATTATTTGAGCAAACAACCTCACAAATACAAAGTTGTAAGTTGATAATAAGCATACATGTGACTATTGTGTAAATGCATCTATTATTACCATAAAATATTCAAATGGTCTACATAGTGGATGAATGGACCTACATATATCACATTGAATTCTTTCCAGAAATGCAAGAGATTCTAATCCCACTTTTTTTAATGAATGTCAAATAATCAATTTGTCTTGAGAACAAACGTTACATGATAATTCATTGAATTAAAGAATCTTCTAGTTCATGTCCGTTTGAATTTTTAATTATTCCAAGCATCATTGTTGATTCGGAATGACCCAACTGGTCATGTCAAACATTAAAAATATTTCTATCAATAAACTTCTAGTTAATTATTACATGTGCTTGTATTGCACTAATTCGTGTATAGTACAAACTAGAAGATAAAGAGGATAATCTTTCTAAATTTCGATTTTCATTTGAAACTATTGATGTAATATAAAAATATTATACATAATTGTGATTACGAGTCTCAATATGACACTTATTATGACGTATATCTTTAAAACTTAGTAGATTTATTTTTTATTTAGTTGACAATAAAACATTATCAATCATGAATCTTGTTTCATTACTTAAGAGGATATGAGTTCATTCAGAGCTTTCTATCAAGTGTACAAAATTTGATATTGTATTAACATTTATTTTCATCATAGTCAAATTAGAAATTTTTTTTATTTCTCAATATAGCATGTATTATTGCACTGTCTACTAATTTATATATTTTCATCATTATTCTTGAAAGTTCTCAATGAGTGATTACTTAAGAAGATATGAGTTCATTCAGAGCTTTCTATCAAGTGTACAAATTTTGATATTGTATTAACATTTATTTTCATCATAGTCAAATTAGAAAATTTTTTTATTTCTCAATATAACATGTATTATTGCACTGTCTACTAATTTATATATTTTCATAATTATTCTTGAAAGTTCTCGATGAGTGAGAAAAATTCATAGTTCTTAAGAAAAACAAATAAATTGCAATAAGTAATTTTAAAGATATAATATATTATTTGATTATACAAATTTAAACAGATAATAGCCTTTAAAAAATATAATCAAATAAATTAAAGCATTGTATTTAAGTACACATAAATAAATTTTTTTGTCATAAACTTTCTTTCATAATATAAATGCTTTATTTTCTATTTTGAAAATTTTCATGGATCAATCTTCTCTTTTTTTTATTTAAAAAAATTTACAACATCTAAGTGAGTATTGCCTAATTAGTTAAAAACAAGTCATCATTTTGGTATAAGAAAATTGCTTTTGCATACTTTATTTTCTCTTAGGAAGTCTTGATATAAATAAACTAAATATTTAGGTATATTTCATGTACATATCTAATTAATAAAATATTCAAATTATTCTAAAAGAACAATAGGGACTTTCACTATAAAATATTATATTTTAATCATTCATTAAGATGATGGCAAATAAAAATTTAGACTTTAACCTTATCTTGTTTAGATTCTTTATTTTATTCTTTGAAAATATTACTAAGACTATTAGGTGAATTTCAGCATCCAATATCCATAATAATGAATGAAAATTTAGGCTTTAATCTTATTTTGTTTAGATTCTTTTTTTTCTTCTTTGAAAATATTACCAAAACTATTCACATCTAGGTGAAATTCAGTATCCAATATCTATGATAAATAATTTTTTTCTACTGATATCAAGGGTCAAACTCTAATATTGCAAGATTTGTCTTTAATACCATAACAAAAAAAAAAATAATCAAATTAGAAAATAATAACATGTACATCTAGCCATTTAGTATACTATGATTATGTTATATCAAATATATAAATATAATAGTCCATATAAATAAACAAATTATAATATTAATATTAAATAACATATTATATCTAAAAAATAATTTATAATAGTAAACAATATTCATATATATTTATAAATAGGCAAATTTATGAGTATTTATGTTTATAAATTATACAAAAATCAAATATTAATAAATCACTTAATAACCTCATTTAATATTTTAATTTCAATTAATTATAAATGCCAAAGGTCTTTTTATTATAATTTATTAGGTCTAATTATATATTTAAGACATATTAATAAATACATTACTAATATATTAAGTTTGACAAATTTAGAAAAAAAATATTTACATTAAGAAAAATTCAAAAGCCAAATAAGATCAGACCAAATATATTATAAGCACATTAAAAAAATCAAATATTATATATACACATATTTAAAACATATCTAAGACTATTATAAAACAAGAAACCATATAAAATATTAATTAACACATCAAATATAAAATATATCAAATATTAACATGTTTGTTAAGAGTTTTTTTTTTTTTTTTTTAATAGGAAATGATGTAAAACAATCTAAGTGTAGATGTCAATTATATCTTACTCCAATTATATAAAAACTTCATGTAAGCAAGATAAAAATACAAACATGACCTCCGTTTAAACTGAATATATATCTAATGTAAAGATTGATAATCATACAAATTATATATAAAGTATCTCGAGGAAATTTATAACAATAACATAATACAATTTGAAACCATAATTATAATAGATATACAACAAATAGAAGTTCAACAAAACAAGAAACCATTTTTATATGCAATGACTTATCAAATTTATTCACCAATATCAAATGTAGTAGATAAAAATTATAGATAAAAACTACTTTATTATCTTGTAGAGAGAATTTGTGTTGATAACGTATTATAATATTAGACAAAATAAAGTAATTGAAAGAGAAAAAGAGAATGGAAATAAAAAAAGAAAGTAGAAAATGGAAAAAATATATTCACTTGTTCTTTCATCATGCCTCCATTTAGAGGTTTAAATAAATACATTAAAGGCCGTAAGTTACATGATTTAATTGTAAAAATAAATCACAAATTAAACCACACAATTAAGATAGAAAATAATGGAATGAGATGTTATGCAATTCAATGAAGAATATGAGTGTGGGAGTTATGAATATCCATTAGTTACTACTAATACTCATAACAAGTGTCTAAGTTTTAATGGTTTTTATTTATATATACATTAGACAAATCAAATGAAAGATTTTCAATATAACAAGTTTGTGATCACACACATATATATATAATCAATATGCATCAAATTAATAAAAAAATATAACTTATAAGATATTTCTTATTGATTTGATTCATCATCGATTATAAATTTAAATAATTTAATTACAGATAATTTTCCAATTAAAATCTAATAAAATATTCCCAAATTGAATTTCCAGACAATCAAAATGCAAGTGAGCCGCAAGTTAGGTGTTTGAGTTATAATCGGACTCCATAGGCTAGACATCATCACACTCGTGCTATTGGGTCACGGACGCACAAGGGACAGAAGTAGTAGTGACACGCCAGTGATAGAAGCTAGGCTGGCTAAACTCACACGTGTGTGCCATTCCTCACTGCTGTGACAGTGGCTTCAAAACTGAAGTGGTGAGCAACAACACGGGCGTGGGAGAGTGTAGCATGTGCGATGAGTTAGTAGCTGAAGAAAGCCATCCCGTATGTAAGGAGTTGTAGTGTGTGTGAAGGGTAGCGTGGTGGCATGACAAACTGCTAAGGTGTCACAAGAAATAGCGAGCATGATGTGGGCTATAAGGAAGTCAACCTTCACGTGCATGATGGTAGGTGGCAGAGTGCAGCTCTACCAAATTCTCCTTTTAAACTGTAAAACTCCCAAATTCCTCCAAAACTTTGGCAGAGACCTGTAAGCACGAAATATAAACAACTAAGTGAGTAAAACATATTAAAACCTACAAGTAGACATAAAAAAACATTAAGTTAAACCATACTTAATGCACACACATCAACATAGTGCAAGTATGTTCTAGGAAGTCGCATTAAGGAGAGAGAGACAAAAGGGTTAGCTTGATGAAAAAATCGTCGTCCTCTTTCATTAAATATGTATAATGTTTTAGAAGAATAATTATGAGTGAAGAAAAGTAGTTTTTCCCTCGTTCATGTTTTTACTGTAGTTAAGGATAATTATGTCGTTGAAGCAAAAAAATTCTAGGGCTACAAATAGTCTTTGTTCAGGCTTTATAAGGTTGCAGAATATGAATTTCATGTCAATCTCAGCCATGGGAGAGTGTTGGATTCCGTAAACAAGGAGGAGGAGGTGGCGGCGGTCGTAGTTGTCTGGTCGAGTAAGGATTCCTATTAGTATTCTGGATTTGGTTTTGTTAAGTGAAATAGTGGAGTTGTTGGACGAAGATGGAAGAATAGGCTTTAGCCGAAGGTTTATGAAAATATAGAAAAAGAATAGAAGAGAAGGAATAAGAGATCTAGAGCAATAATGCAATATGAATCACTACCCTCTTCTATTTTATTATTAATTAATTAATTAATTATAATTAATTAATTATAGTATTGAAATTAGCCAAAGGGAGGAAAAATAAACATAAATACGCGGATATGATTAAGGGTGGTGAAATTCATGCTTTGCTATATGCTATTTCATGTTTTGGCTGATACATTCATATTTATTAAGAAATTATTGCTATTTCCTACAGTTACGCTTTCTACATGTGAAAGGGTTATTAGTTTATCCAATTTGCCAAGTTATAAAAAAAAAATAATTACCACAGTGGTAGCAAAATTGCTGGTCGTAATTCCATTCTGCGAACACAGTTTTTCACGTGGCTGCTATTAGTGATCACAAATTTGGTTGCTAATAGCGACCATTATGTTTATGGTCGCTAAACGATCTCTTTAGTCACTAATTACATACAAAGAAGGTAAAACCCAGTTGGAGACCGCATTAGCGACAACATCAATTTCGTCGCTAAAAGGTCAAATACGAGGCCAGTTCGGCGACCACATTTGTATGGTCAATGACTTTTAATGTGGACAAATCACAAACCACATTCTATGATAGCTGTTTTTAGCTACACAACTGAGGTCGCTAATTTTATTTTTTATTAAAAAATTTTAATTTCATTAAACAAAAGATAGTTTAAAAATATTTATTTATTAATAATTGCATATTATTTATTATTCAGTGTAATTTCAATATAAACAATAAATAAAAATATTTAAAAAATAATTATTATACAACAATAAAAAAAATGTCCAATATAACAAATTTGTGTAGTATAAAATGCAAATAAAATTTAATTTATATTGGAGTTCTCTTCACACCAATATTCCACTACATATATTATAGATGGAAATACAAAATTACCGTAATCTAACTCTAAAATTACAATATTCCACCTTATAATAAATACCCTAAATGTAAAATTGAAATACAATATTTACAATAATCTAAGTGTAAAATTACTTTGAACTGAGAGCAAAGAAAAAAAGAAGGCCCATATAATGTGCATCCTCTCCCAAAGTGATCTCAAATCAGCTCCATCTTACATGTGAAATTAATGCATATTATACTATATATATAAAAGTGGAAATAAAGGAGATAAATAAATTCACCGAAAAGTCAATCTGATTATATTAGTTTATTGGATTAATTTTATCATTTAATAATTTAATTTATTAGTGAATAGTATTAATAATTCATTAACCATAAGTCTAATTCTATTAGAACTAGATAATTATATTTATATTTAAAAAGAGATAAATATAATAAATATTTATTTTCATATTTATAATTCATTAATTAGAAGTTTAATTTTATTAGGACTAGATAATTATATTTATATTTAAAAAAAGATAAATCTAATAAATATTAATTTTCATATTTTCTATAAAAATAATTTTAAAATAAAAAAATTGTTGAAAATACACTTTTTTAAATGCAATGGCCAACAGATTAAAATAATATTTATTATACTTGATTTTTCATAAAATTAAGAAGGCTAAGTTATAAATAATATAAAATCGATTTTAAATAATATTAAATTAATAAAAATAATATTAATAATTAATGAAAATATAATAAATAAGATTATAATAAAATATAATATTAAGGCAAGAAATTATAGGGGTAACTATATTTTATATATAAAAAAAAGATAATTAATATTGGATAAGATAATTTGTATATAGCAAATAAATTAATAATCATAATGTGCAAGATACTTAATGAACCATATAATTTGGCGTAATTTTTTTATATATAGTAAGATATAAGAATCAAATATAAATAACAACCATTAGTATTTAAATTAAATGTGACTTAATTACATGATAATTAAAACTAACTAAAATTAATTTGCTAGACAAGATGATGATGATGATGATTATTATTATTATTATTATTATTATTATTATTATTATTATTATTTAATAATAATTAATTTAATTATTAAAAACTACATGCATAGAACGTAGATGATTGGGAATAGAGAGGGCAAACAAAATGAACGTAAAATACTTACTACATATATCTTATATATGACTATTAATAATGGACAAATTAATAATTTGGAGGGTCGGATAAGATGACCATAAAATATTTACTATATCTATTTTATATATGAATTTTAATAATAGCTAAATTGATAATCTTCATATTATACTATTATCCCCTAATATTTTAAAATTATGCAATTTGTTCCGTTTTTTATCATATTAATTATACTAATATATCATTCTAATATATCATTCTGTTACTTTATAATTAATTATTTAAATAAATCATCATAATCTAAAAATGTCGTTAGATCCCGAGTTTGGTGATGAGTAAAATATAAGTTATTTTTATTTGTTGGATGTGACAGCATTTGTGATATACGGTCGAAATTGCTTGGTTACGAAGAAAAACGGATCTTTAAAAATAGAGGAGTAAAATAACCAAGTATATCGAAGTTCCAAGCATTTCTCTTTTCTGTTTCGCTCTTTTACGTGGAAGAATAATCATGAAGAGGGGTTTTCCCTATATTCTAATGGGAAAGCAGAAATTCAATTCAAGATTTATGAGTTGCTTGTTCCCCAGAATTTTACCCACACAAAAAATAAAAAGAGTCTCCCAGGTTTTCTTTCAATTGTTCAAATCTAATAACGAAATCTGGATCGCATCAGAAATTTGAATATATAAACAGAGTTGTTGAAGTTAATTGCAAAGAGCAAAGCTAAGAGTTGGAAATGGTAGAGAAAAGGAAAATTCCACTAACTTGACCACAAGAAAAATTTATACAACGGATTTAATTCTAGTATAGGTTGATCGTCCTCAGGGTGCCTTCGTACAGAGTCTTCTTGGAATGGCAGATAAAAGTAATAAGGCTCAGATAACTGAATGACCCTTTTGCCATTTGTCTCGGACCAAATGAGGTACCCAATACCCAACTACCTACACAGCGGAAGATAAATAAACCAAATTTAGCTTTGGCTTTTCAATTTGCACTTCAACTTTAAAGGCTAAAAACCAGGAAATTCCATCAAAGCAGACAAGACATATTGATATAACTAATATCGCCGGTTACTCGATAATTTTATATTGCTGAAGGTTAATTGTTAATATGAAGCAAATCAAACGATATATTTGTACAACAATGTGGAGAAATGTAAGCCTAGTTCGTGTAGGAAATACTGGAACCCATCTCTGTTCATTAATATCATAGGCAAATTTGGTGACATCCGAAATTTCAAAAACTAAAATTGTATTTGTGTAGGCAACAGTAAACCCGTAGAGTTAAAATTACTATTTTAATATTTTGTTTACATTTTAACTTAGATGTTTCGAAGGCCGGACAATTTTTAACCCAACTTTAAAACCTCTATAAATAATCTAAGCCCAAACCCAACCTTAACTCTAATGAAACCCTAATGGATTAACTCCGAAATCAACTCGAATTCAAAAATCAGAAATTGTATTTCCAGCTACCATATCCACTTTTTTTTTTAATAAAAAATTGGACATAAATATCACCTGATAACATTTTCAAATATTTTAATACTAAATTGCAAAAATTAAAAGATCTGTTACCAATTTTCAACATAATGATATAAACTAGTACCACTTATGTTATTAACCCTCCTAATTTACATGATCCAGATTCTAGAACATCAAGAAAAACGCCTAGGAATCTAGTGGCGTGCTGCAAGCGTGCAATTCGGCGAGGACTAACCCAGAGCCTATCTTGCTTCATTAGCCCCATAAAGGTTAAAATGATTAAACCAGTATTGTTAGAGGGAAAACTGCTGCACAAAATAAAAGGGAACGAACAAACGATATCTACTGCTTAATATATAGATTGTATTAATACATAATCAAACCAGATACTAGCACTCTTTAAAAATTCCGTCAAGTCGTGCTCATTGTAATTCTATTATACTAATATTTGAGATTGAGGCTTGCTTGTGCCTATCAATACCTCAATGATCCTGTTAAAGACCAATATGCCAAATCCAACTCTCCAAACGGAAAATTCTCTCAGCCTGATGATGTGTTAGCTCAACTATCGTTTTAATTGAACCTCTTCCTATGTCTATTTATTAGCTCATTAGGACAAACACGATGTCTAGTAAAATCAGAGGCAAATGCATTTAAAGGGAATGGTCAGCGCAACAATCTTCGACCTTGCATGTATGCCAAGGATTTGATAGCTAAATATTAATCATATGTATACACACATACGACACAGTGCTGACAACAATTCAATTGAATGACAATAATTCGATCGAACATTATGACTTTTACCACTCATACCAATTTGAACTTTTTCACTCTACAAAATTCTGTTTTTCTAACAAGTAACAATTATAACACCAGGCGAGGAAATTAATATTCTCCTATGTAGACCCTATGAGATAAGAATATATCTTCCATGTAATCAGCATGAGAACGATTATGATAGATACAAATGTGCAATTAGACACAGACCCCTCCCATAAACTCAACATCATACATATTGATTTATTTTTTATAGTAGAGATGTTCCCGAGTCGCAAGCATTTTCCAATTAGTTTTCATTGTGTATTCGGGTGTGAAAATTAGAGACTTTAGATGATGTCTTACCCGGTAATATTCAGCAATATGAAATCAATAAAACTTGAGTCTCCAATTAACCTCACTAGTTCAAATTTGGAGGGATATGTAACGTTGTTCACATTAAGCTTATGTGATGCATCTCATATTTTTCTCGGACATCACATTTGTTAGTTCATTTGACCTGCTATAGATTAAGAACCCATAGATTAGTTCATTTGACCTGCTATTGATTAAGAACCCATAGATTAGTTCATTTGACCAGCTATAGATTAAGAACCTACGGATAACAGGGCATATAATCTACCTAAAATACAAATGAGGTTGTCCAAAGTATTTGCTATGAAATGACAAATTCAGGCCATCTAATCCGAAGATTGAAACTGCGGGGTGTTGGTTCTTTATGTTTGATGGTACAGATACACATATAACGGAGTAATTTCGGTACTTGATAATCTGGAAAATCGAAACAATTTCAGATACTTACTCGGCCTCTAGGGGATATTATTCCTAAAGAGATTTAGGATGCAAAAGGTTAATAGACATTCAAGTGTAACGCCGATTTTTCACTACAAAAAGGAAATGACCAACCTAAGTTCCTGTTGTAGAAACCTTGCCCAAAAGGAGCATAAATGCCCACTTCACAAAGAAATTATCTCCCAAATATTACTTTTTGTGCTGGAGTTAGAGCTGTCAAAATTCAACACAAAATGATAACATGGCACGAACACAATCTATTAAAGTGACATGATTAATAAATGGGTTGGGTGTGGGTTGAGACCCTTGACATGAAGGTGGCATGATTAAAACACGTTTAACATTTAAAATAATATTTTTGCGGTTTTTTGGACAATCATCTTAATATAAAATATAAATTATATGTATTCTTATGATTGTTTAACAATTAGATAAATTTTTTTGCAATAATTATTAATTAAACAATACATGCTCTAATTTAAGAGTATAAAAAAGATAAATAGTTTAAAATAATATTATCTTATGCAATTTAACATATACTATAGTGAAGCACGTATTAAATAGGTCAACTCGTTTATGACACGACAAAAAATGAGTTGGGTGTGGGGTGAGGAAAATCAACACGAATATTAATTGGGTCAACACGACACACACGAATTGACAGCTCTAGCTGGAGATAATTTTATTGGGCTTGAATTGCTGATGTTATGGGTGTTGGGCATCTTTCAGATGTTTTAGCCAAATTCACTCTAATGCTTCAATAATCTCAATAAAGTGTTTCAAATTTATCTAAAACAAGCTGTTAAAGTAAAATTACATATCATAGTTACAATTTTTCTTAAAAAAAGATCAACATAAGCTTTAATAACTGATAAAATCTATAACAGGGAAAATGTACAACCAAACATGCAAAAAAGCAAAACATGTTTCTAACTGACTCAAAGCAACAGCAAGGTAGCATAACATAAGTGCAAACAACATATATTAAGCGAGATATTTAACTAATAGCAACTGCAATGTATACATGCTTTTATTAAAAAATAAGCATTGGCATCCAGACTGACAATATAAGAATGATATTCATAAATAAAAGCATTGCACCTCATGATTGGATGTTAAACTCATCATGACAAAGATTAAAAAGAAAATGCAGCCCTAGAATTCAAAAGACCATGCAAAGAGAACACATCAGACACTTCCATATCAAACACAAGTGAATCAAAACCACTACGATTTCAACATGCAAACATATGACACCGAGATGGGAAAAAAATGCACAGAAAGAGCACAACATACAATCTGACCAGCTCAAGGAATGTCCCCGTCCAGTGCACCAACAATATTATTTCTAAGCAAATAATATTAGCTAAAGACAATATCCTAAGTGTAAAACCTCAGAAGTTAATAAGCCTCCACCAAACTCCTTGAACCAGCTGCCCACAAAATCATTCAGCAGATCTTCCACCTACCAGGTTATCCCTGGATCTATGAAGCTGCTTTGAACATAACATTAGAGAGTAACCTCTAATGATCACCACTGGGCCTTTCCAAGGGAAAATTATGCAGAAAAATCAACATTCCCTTATCATTTCTTCTCAATTAGCCAATGAATTTTTGTACCGTGACAAATACACCTTCCAGGTCACAGAATTTAATGAGTTCTAATATCACCAAACAAAACTCCTATTAAACTTCTAGCCAGTATGCCAATTTTTCCCATGCACCCTACAAGAACTCCAGCACTTTAAATTTTAAGGAATTACAATCTCCTAACTTCTAAAGCTGCTAATCTTGAAAATAGTGAACTTGTATCCCAATTGCTATTTATGTGCAAATCATCTTGGCTCTTTTCTCTATGGAGGTTTTCCATACACTTCAGTGAATAAAAAGAAATATAATTCATTTTCCCTAGACAAATAATACACTATATCCAATAAATAACATTATGAGCAAACAAAGAACTGTAACGTAGTCCATCATACTTGAACAAACAAACAAACAAATTTTAAAAGAGATCTAGCAGAAATATCATTATTTTCTAGGACACGGTAAACCAAAAAATCAATCAATAGTCATGGGCTCAAGCATTTACCTAAAGTGAAGGAATCTCATTGTTGATTTCCAGACCCTCGCACTGCTGTATTGCCTGTTTGCTGCTGTTGTTGCTGCTGTATCTGAAGAAGGAGGCTTGCTGCAAACTGTAATGTTGATTGGTACCGCTGATTTTTGTCAACCTCAACCTCTGATGTCCCCTGACCAGCTCCAGAAGGAGCAGTTTGGAATTGCTGCGCTTGATATGGAATCTCCCAGTTCATTTTGTCAGCAGATAAAGGCATCCCCGATTGTGTATGGGAATGATTACCACCTTGAGGTTGACTAGAGAAGATCAATGGATTATTAGATTCTAGAGTAACTGATGGATTATATGAAACTGCCAGAACTTCAGTTCCATGTGCCATCCCACCATAGCCCTTATGATGAGGAACCTCTACCTGATACTGTTGGCTGACTTGTGGTGACAAGGCAACTTGTCCATTTTGGGAACTAGCGAAAGGCCTAGATGGAATTCCGCCCTGATACGATAGGTTGACAGAGGAATCTTGGATTTGGGTGCTGCCAGGGATTATATTTTCTGAACGGTTAGTAGCATGGGGAAGAGATGGATAAGGCTGAGACAGTGACTGAATTTGTGACTGAGAATTGAACTGGCTCCCATATTGTACATGACTTGTGTTTCCAGACTGCTTCCATCCATGTGAAGTTGCTTTATCAGCAGCAACTGATGAAAATGGAGGCCTAACAGAGGTGCTAGATATTGGTTGGCCACCTTCTAAGGCAGCTGACTGTGCATTTGCAGGCAATAGAGATGCAAGAGTGGCAATAAGCTCAGGTGTCAAAGAAACACCTCCTTGGGAAACTGCTGCAGTGTTATTAGATGCATAGTCTTGAGGGACTGACTGTTCTGCAACAGACTCGGTTGCTGGTGGATAAAATGATTTAGATGGAGGCTTTGAGTCCTCATGCAAAGCCCTGTTATAATCCATTGGAATCATATGTTCCTCCATCTGAGCAGTTTGATTATAGTTGGCCTCTGGTGGAGCAACCTGATGTCTATCAAAATATTGAGGAAATTGGTTGGGCTGGCGAACCAGTGGCTGCTGCACAGATGCACTAGAGACTTGTTGTGGCAACTTGAGAACTACACCATACAAACGTTCAGGTCCTTTAACTTTCAATACATCAGTTAAGAAAATTGATGGAGGCACCAAAAATAATGTCGTGCCATCATCAAACTTGGCAACACCAGCACGGTTTTTTGAACCTAAGTAGCGAAGGAACTCAGTGTAGGAAGCAAAATCATCTTCACTGTCTGGCAAGAAGAAGAAAACATCAAATCCAATGGCCTCTCCATAGTGTTTCGTGAGCATATCTAATCCTGTTCTGGCTGAGCAATTAACAACTTCAGGACTGTAAAATAGGAAGCTCTCAAATTAGAAGGTGGAAGAAAAGCATATGTTCAAGTGCAACAAACAATAGGATAGAAACAAAGCTGAAATGCTAGAACAAATAGAACTTTATTCTGCAACATTCTCTGCTTCAACTTAAGTTTGAAGCCAGAGAAGACAGATTCAAGAAATAATCAGGAGTCTGTAAGTAATCCATGAGAAAGTCTGTTACATTCTAATGAGTAATACTAGTAACAGAAAAAATAAGAGGGTTAAAGTAATAGACAACTATTACTATAACAAAAGTTTTAGTTGCACAATAAACCAGCAAATTTAATGCACAATGTCAAAAGGGTATGTATGCAAAATCCAGTCAAGAGAGTCAAGATGTTCTGCAGAAATTTGCTAATCCAACCAATTACATTTTCAGCTTCTTCAAGGAGTGGAGACAATGAATACTTTGCATACATTTTCAGCTTCTTCAAGAAGCAAATCTAGAACAATGAAAGTATTTATGTTCTGAATAAATCATAAAATCACATTAATCTCTCAAGCAAGTTATTGTGTACGCAAAGATGCACTTATTCCAACTTCTAAACAAAACAAAATTCAAAACTACCAAACAGAAGAAAATTCAGTATATCAAGTATTTCAAATTTGTCAATCTAAGATTATATGCCATCGGAACTATACTCACAGTTCTATCTCTATCCCTTTATCCAAAGGGACACAACGAGCATGGCAAACAGGTGTTCCACCCTTAGCAATTATACCACGCCAAATATAATCAGCCTCAACACGACAGTGATGTGGTCCTACTGTGGCCCTTACATCAACTGGACTAAGACTGCGCTTCCCTTGAACATTTACAAATGGACCTAAGACACCTGCATCAGTAACTGGAGCAAACCTACCCAGACCATGATCATCAATCTTTCTCAAAGGTAAAGAATCATCATCAAAGGGTGATGAAGCATCAATCCTTGACCGTTTTGGTTCCCTCTGATACTGACTGGGGTCAAGCACATCCCACCCAGTAGATACTGACCTAACTGGTGGCTTAATTCTAGAAGCAGGAGAAGGAAGAATGCCAGATGCAGGAGAAGATGGCCTTCTCCAATTTGACCCCATTGGAAGGTTTGAATTTGCATCTCTTAAATTATGTAGAGGAGCCAAATCATTAAATTCTGCACCAGAAAGCACGCGGTCCAAACCACCTTGGGGACCAAAAGGTCGCAATGGCATGTTTGGCCTATGAATGCTATTAGGCTGCAAAGGTCTACTTAAAGTATGTAGTCCTATAGGACTATGATGATCCAATAGTTCTAGTTGGCTAGACCCAAAAAGAGGTTCATTCAATATCTCTGGCCTTGGCCCTCTAACTCCAGTAGGAAAACTAGAGTACTCTTTACCAGGAGCCAGATCACTGCTTGAGTACATTATTGAGATTCGAGGATCATTGAAAAGCCGCCCCTGCAACCCTTCTTTAGCACGACGAGCTTCATCAACACTTCTAAATTCCACAAATGAATAGTGCCTTGATGGAAAGCTCTTAATTCGCTCAATCTCACCAAAAAGAATCATTGCATTATGGAGCATTTGTTCATCAATCTGCAAGGAAGGCGGATAGCCTACCCACAATACATTGCTGGGTGGACCTTCCTTTCGGCCCCCTGAAGGCTGGAAATGCCAAAACATAAAGAATAAATACTGACAATATATGCTAACAAACAAAGCATTAGGTAAGCAACTTATGCATACAAAAATCGAGTAAAGCTTATGTATTGCCTTCAAAAATTAAAAGTTTCTAAAGAGCCACTGAATTCATTCAGTCTCAATGCTTTAATCTGAATGAGTGCAAACAAAGCATTAGGTAAGCAACTTATGCATACAGAAATTGAGTAAAAGCTTATGTTGCCATCAAAAACTAAGAGTTTCTAAAGAGCCACTGAATTCATTCAGTCTCAATGCTTTAATCTGAATGAGGGCAAAAAGATGCACAGTACGTGATAAGTGACACAAACAACCACCCAACCAATTATACCTTAAGAAACATGTTAGTAAAGTTAAGAATCAGACTGTGCTGGGAATTTTGCCATTAAGAATATATCAAATACATGCAGAATATTAATCACCTGAGCTTGTCTTAGTCCAGGATGTATAGCTGAAAACTGAACCTCTTTCAAATCCAGAAAGTCAGCCAATGGTTCCTGATGAGAAAATACAAGTGAATGTTAGCCCAACTTTAGCCATCAAATAAAAATAAATAAATAAAAATGACAAGAAATCTGGTCAAATTATAAAACACAGACAACCTAAAAGTTCCATTGATGGGAATTTGTTGAATCGGAACATATTGAAGACAAAGAAACCAGAAATTTCACATATATTTTCCATTCAGCTTGGTTCACAGAGATTAAAAAATAACTCAACGTGACTAGACCAATAACTGTGCCATCGAAAACACGTTGCAAGAAAAATGATGACAAGAAAAACGCCAAAAACAAGCGTGGATTGCAACTTCTTCACTTATTTCTACCAAATCTAGTTAGCTCATTATGAGTAGCTTTAGATTATGAATTCCACATAAGCGACAACAAAACCAGTGAAACTGCAATACATTATTCTAAATAAACTTACTCTTCTTGAGGATTGTGACCGGAGGAAATCCACACGTATTTGATCACCGCCAATTCGCGTTCCATTCATGTTTCTCATGGCTTCTAATGCGTCTTCCAGCGTAACAAACTCAATGAATGCAGTATTACGGTCTCTAAGAAACTTAAAATCCTCAATTTTACCGAACTTATGAAACTCTTCTTCCAACTGTTCCTTAGAAACTTCTGGGCTGATTCCACCCACCCATAGATGCTTACTGGGTTTGGCCTGAAAACAAAATTGATTAAGAATACAACAAGCAGAGACCAAGATTGCACTGTTTACATCAATAGTTCCAGACTCCATAGGGAAAACCATTCTTGAAAGGAATATTCTACACTCAATCGAGAGATAAAAGAAAAGGAACAAGAAAACAGAAATGCATCATCACCAACAAGGGGACACAGCATATTTGAGCTTGCATCCTTAAGAATAAGGCAGACTGCAATGTATCATCTAAACCAAAAAAATTGGGTCATGGCACCTTGGCCACCGCACTTTTCAACCTTTCATTCATCTAACTCTCCAGTTTCTTTTACCATAGTGCACCATTCCCACAAACATTTTGATCTCTCACAGATAAAAGTAGCCAATGCACAGATCATGAGGTAAAATGGGAAGCAAGAACCATTTTGAATTGCATAGAAAATGTAACCAGTTGGGTTATAGTAGCAAGGACAAGTTGTAAATTAAAAAAAAAAAAACGTTGATGAGTTTTTATTACCAAACCTTTGCAGACAGCTTATCTGTCCCCACTTTTTTCCATATCACTTGCAACTTATGATTCACAAGTCACCGAAAATGTATATATATATATATGTTTCAATAGTTTTCTTGTAGATTCTCTAGAAAGAGACTAGGCCATCTAAAGACATTATTCTATGAGAACAACAATCTACTGTCCTCACCTTTTTAATGAGTCTGGACTTATCATGAAGGGAAAAAACCTGGTATTTATTTTTAAAACTTATGATCCATGAAGTGCACTGGAGATTACACTGCCTAATGTGATGACATCATAGATAAGGATTATAATCATTTGGTACGTCGTCCCCATACTTTCTACAAAAATGAATTGTAGGGCCTCTCATTTAAGTACTTTGACGGCCAAAATTTTGTTTTAATAACTTCTAGAGAGATGCTTATTTCCTTTAGATATTTAGCATCTCTGAAGTGAAACAACAAACAACCTTGCAGACCATATAAGCCCACCCTATTGCAGAGCCACATTCACTTGAGGGGGACTATAACTCTCTTAACTTTTTAAAATATATGTAATAGTATGTAAAATTATATCATTTTTAAAGATTTGTCCCTCCATAAAGGATGTTAGAAGCTTATTTTCACAGTCTAACTTAGATTTCTGGCTCTTTACACCCCCCTACATGGACTTCTAACTCTTTACCCTCCCTAATCTAAAGGCCTGGCTCCGCCATTGAACTCCACCAAATAAATTAAATCTACACTTGCATCATACAATTAGAAATTTACAACATATCCACAAGTGGTTGTCTCTAGAATCTATAAAGCTTCATCACCTTGGTATTTTTAGGCCGGAATAGACTTGTCCTAAGGTGTAATAAGACAAGGGCATCATTCTGCTTTTTTACCAATTAGGCAGTAACAGTTTTTGACTGTAAATTAGAAGTTAAGTAGACCTTTATTATTATAAATAATAAGCACTATCAACTGTCCACATTCCTGATGCAGAAAGATATACAAGGGAATACCAAATAAGTAAAAGGCTTTGTACACTTGTACAGAGAGATTATTGACTGAAACTTAGCCACAAACAATTTGGAACAGATTTCTTGAGACTTGCAATTGATTATGGCCCCATGTGCACAGCAGATTATTAACATCGAGGTCCCTATGAATTGCTGATCATTGATAGGTTATAGTATAACAAAAGAGAATTATGTAGTAGGTACGTCATCCTTTCTGGCAATTATGTGAATTAAACGATGGAAGTAAACTACTGTCCTGTCTTGTCTCTTAAAGAGTCTATCAGCAACGTTGTATGAGCCAATTAATACCCATCAAATTTGCAAATTAATACCCATCAGATTTGGAACTGCGTATTGTTTCATTCCGGTTCCGTTGGTTAAAACTAGACACTGCATCGCCGTCGCCGAAGATTTGCATTACATAATTAACAGGCTAGAGTTGTCCAATAAAATTTTATTATTATTATTATTAGCAGCAGCAGCAGCAGTAGTCAGCAGCAGCAGCAGCAGTACTGTAATTGGTTATGTGATCATGTCTAATCTATACTCAAGAACTTAAACCAACAATCGGTACCCTCAGTACTTTCAAAAAAAACAAAAAAAGGTACCCTCAGAGATTAACTGGGAAGTTTAAGGTAACTATGTTTGCCATGTTCATCTTAAAACGGATTTGATAATAAAAACAACGCTGCGTAACCGGGACGACGCTATCAATCATTATTTGGTTTGGAGAAATTCTCCATTGTAGTAGTAGTAGTACTACTACCGTAATTGGTTATGTGATCATGTCTAATCTATACCCAAAAACTTAAACCAACAATCGGTACCCTCAGTACTTTCAAAAAAAAACAAAAAAAGGTACCCTCAGAGATTAACTGGGAAATTTAAGGTAACTATGTTTGCCATGTTCATCTTAAAACGGATTTGATAATAAAAACAATGCTGCGTAACCGGGACGACGCTATCAATAATTATTTGGTTTGGAGAAATTCTCCATTGTTTAATTTTATTCTGAATCATTGTTTCTGTTTATCGTCATTTTCGAATGATGATTTTGAGTTGAAGGCGAAAATAAACAGGATCAAGTTCCAAAACATATGCCGAAGTTAAAAAAAAAAAAAAAAAAAAAAACAAAGCAAGCAAATAATCATTTACAAAAATTAAGCAATCCACAGATCGAATAATAAAGATATCAAATAACAGAGAACGAAATCGACAACTACTTAAACCTAACGAAACGCAAAGATGAGAACAACAAACCGGTCTCGCAAACTCGATTTTCAAGGGGTTTCCTCGCAGCACCGTCCCCTGAAGCGCCTTCTTCGCCGCCGCAGCGTCTTCCACACGCTTAAAGTACAAGAAAGCGTAGCTCCTAGACGAATACGTCGTCACGCTATCAAGAGCGCCGTACTTAGCAAACAGATACATAAGATCCGAATCCGTAACATCCGCCGCCAAATTCCCCACCCAAAGGTTATTCGACGGAGCGTCCGTCCCATCCGATTCCTTGGGATCTACGTTGCTCGGTTTAATAGGAGGCGCCATAGCTTATAAATTAAAAGAAAATTTGGGTTAGATGAGATTGAAATTAAAGAAGAAGGAAGTTTGATTTAGAAGGAGAAAAGAGTTAAGGATTGTTAGCGCAGATTATTAAGCAAGAAACAACTTGAGAGAGAGAATCCACGATGACAGGAGGAGAAGGTGCTCGATATCTCTAATTATATAGGGAGGTCGCTAGTTCGAAGAGGGAGGCTACAGAACCCTGGGGTGGATAAGGTTTTTCAACCGTCATGTCGTCTTGTTGTAAGCCGCTGTTATGGTAGAATTTAATTTCTCATTGCAGCAGGTTGTTGATAAACTATCCAATCCATCTAAATCGAATCAATTCACTCAACCCACAATTCAATTGTGGTTTTTTAAAATGTGTAAATTAGTTCGTAAAGAATATTCACTTTATCAATTTTGATTTAGGTACAATTAAATTTTCAATTTTTAAATTCAAGTGCAATTATGATTCTTATATCCAAAAATATCTGGACAATATATTTTCGATATACTTTGGATATTTTTTAGTTCAATTTTCACAGAAAGAAGAATAAAAATAATTAAAATAATTAAAGAAGAAGAATAGAATTACATCAAAATTTAAAGCATCGTAAATTTTCAAATAACAGTACCAAAATTTGAAAAGTTACCCAAAATGTGCCCCAATGTTATATCTTGAGTATATCTTTAGTATACTTTCAGCATATATAGATTCATTTTTTACCAATAAAGAACAAAAAAAATAGAACAAGAAGAATTTATCATTAAATAATAATCATAATAATAATAATAAAATTCAATCAAATTTCAAAATATCACAAATTTTTAAATAAACAGTTTGGTATACCTTTGATATACATTAGGAATACCATGGGCATATCTTGAAAATTTTTTGAGATTACCTCGATAATAATTTGGATATAGTTTGAGGATAATTTGGGTATATTTTAGAAATTCTCAAGAAATTCCTATGAGAAATTCCCCAGGAATATATTTCCTGGAAATATTTTCAGTATACCTTTAGAAATTTTATGAAAATATTTTTTATATATCTTAAATATACCTTGAAATATCTTAATAATTTTTTAAAAAAAAAGAAGAAAAAAACTAGAACAATAATAATAACTTAAAAAAAGTATCAAAAGATCAACCGACTCATCAAGTACAACACTGTAATTCTTCTTTAAAAAAAATTAACAACCACTAATCAGAATTAAAAAAAAAAACATAAAAAACTTATCAAATCACATAAATTGTCGAGTCTTGAGTTTAATCAAATTTCAACTTCCATTTCTCAATCTGCATATATCTAAATCCACAAATTCGAAAGAAAGAAAAAACAGAAATCAGGAATGATAGAGCAGAGGCCATGCACCAAGATTTTTAATTGTGCTAATAAAAAATTAATGGCTAACCAGCAGATTGGTCACCTGAAAAATTATCTTGTTAAATCTTGAGGGGTATTTTTATTATTTTGATGATCACAAATAATTATGTAATGAGATTTAATCATTTCAAGTATTTAAATCTTATATAAGTCTATTATAATCAAGCAAAACATTTAAAGAGTTTTAAAAATCAAAATTGGATCAAAAGGCTTTCAAAAGATAGGTTTCACTATAAGGTTTTTGTCATGACCACAAAAACTATGTCATGACCATGAAGATTTTGTCCGAGACATGAAAAATGTCATGACTGTGAAAGATTGTGTCATGACCATAAAGATTTTGTTCAAGACAAGCCAATCGATTTAGAAGTTTTCACGGCCAGGATTCACCACCATGTCATTTTTTACGGTCTTGAAAGTATATTTCATGACCATGAAAATTTCATTCATGACAATGACAATTGAGCGGGAAATTCAATTTTCTTGGAAAAAATGCTTTATGACCGTGAATAGCTTTGTCATGACTATGAATCTAAGTACATACATCATTAATGAGGTAGTTTAACGGTTATAAACACAATAAATATACTACCAACGGCTACAACACTTCAAGAAAATATAAATACTCTACTTTTTATGACTGTATGGGTAAAAAAAAACAATTGATTAAGTGCAAATTACTTCAAATAACTATTATGCATTAATTTTTTCAGTTACCTCTCTTTCTTACTTACTTTTACATTGTATTTCTTCAAGAGCTCGAGTTTTTTTTGAATTATTTAGGTTGTTGAGTGATTTCTTTTTTGCAATCAATAGCTCAATAGTGAAATTGAGTATATTGGGTTGAGAATTGAAATTCTTGTAAGGGTTTGAGTGTGAGTTTTGGATTAAAACACTTAGGTAGCTTATTTAAGCTTATAAAGATGTAATTTATACCTTGAAGTAGATTGTTAATGAATTGTTAGTGGATTGAAACTCTTAATTGAGGTTAGAGAGAAGACTAGGCTAAGAGGGTTAAACTTTCATAAATTGTTTTGTATTCTCTTGCTTTTCATTATTTAAATTTTATTCTTTCATTGCTTTCAAAATCATCGATTCACATCCCTCTAAGTACTTGTGTTATTTCATATCTCTATCCACGGATAGTGATTTTAATACAAATGATGCCATTTCCTTCGTGAAACCCAAGCGACGTTTACCATGGCTGCACTATTTCCCTTAGCACCGCTAACTTCTCTACTACTATTCAATTGCAACCTTCTCATCATCTCCTCAACACAATATCGTTCAATTTCCTTCCTTTGATTGCCTCATATGTTTCTTACGACGAAGTAATGGCAGTTTTGATAAGTTTTGGTCCTTTCAGCTTGTAGATGACAATGATTATGTAGAAAATGAAGGAGAAAAGAAAATGACTTAGTAGAGTTACCAGAAAAGGAAAAGAGAATGATAAAAATAATAGAAACGAAAAATATTTTCGTAAAAAATAAAAAGACAAAACTGCAAGTAATTATGAAAAAAGAATTTATATATATTTAGTATAGATTGTCAACATCATAAATATATATTTATTTTTTGTTTTAATTTTTTATATTTTATAATATAAAATTGAAATCACAATACTTTCTTATATTTTTTCAATATTTTTTAAATTCTAATTTCACATAATATATCATTATATTTAATATTAAACTATTAAAAAACTTAAAAAAATGTTAGTTTATATTTATTTATAAAAAGACATATTGAATAATTTGAAAGTTAATAAATTATTTAAAAATTTATAATTTTTCTATTTTATAAATATAAAATTCTTAACAAATCAATTAATATAATTAACGTAATATTTTTTCTAACATAATCTACATCAATTAAGGCATATAAAGATATATTAAAACATATATGATAAAAAAATTTACTAACAAAAATTAATAATTTAAAAAAATGCGCTTATATATATAAAAGATAAAAATAAAGAAGTAATAATGTATTTACAATATGATGACACGTCTTTATCTTTTTTAAAATAAAGTGCCATGTGTCCACGTTTTGGAGAATAATAATTCTTAGGTGGAGTGCTATTTATGCATGCTTTAGAATATAGAGGAAGGCACAAAAAACGCTATTTATTCATGCTTTGGAATATGGAGGAAAGCTCATTTTTCAGTGGTTTTTACTTTTGTAATTTTAAATAAATGGTTTTTAAGCTCAAATAATAAATCAACAATTTTTCACTTTTATAATTTTAAATAAATAATTTTTTTATACAAAATAAATATTATAATTAACACCGTTAATAATTTTATGTATATGTACTTAACAGAGTTAAAAAAAATAATAATAAGACAAAACTATCTCCCCTCACCGACTACTTCAATTTTATGTATACTTAATAGTGTTATGTATGCCGCATCATCAACACATTAAAAAAAAAAAAAAAAAAACCACATCGTCAGCACATTTTAAAACCCTAAATTCTTTCTTCCATTTTCTATTTTCTTCACTTTAGCCACACACCTCCGACCACCTCGGCTCTCCGGCCGTGCTTCCTCTACCATTCCTCCCGCGCCATTCTGTTTCACCGACGTTCCAAATCTGAGTTTTGGTGCTGAATCTGACTTTCTCACTGTCTTTGAATTTTTCGCCGTCTCCACTCTACCTAGCTCTAGATCTACAAGGAAAAACCACAACGCCGACATCTCTTGAATCTCGAAGAGAAACAACTCTACCCAGCAGATCTGAGTTTTTGTTTTTTAATTTTCTAGGTCTTTTGATTTTTTGTATCTCTTGGTTTTCTTTTGATCTGAGCAATGGTATAGGGATTTGATTTTTTTGTAAATCTGGATTTCATTTATTTTTTGTAAATCTGAGTTTCTTTTGAAATAATCTCCAACCTTTTGCTCTGTATTCTTCTTTGTTTGATTTTCTTTTCGTTTTCTCTGTCAAAGAAACTAATTCAATTCAGTTTCATTTTCTTTTCGATTTGGCTTTCGACTTTGATTTGGGTTTCATGCTTTGGTGCATCCTCATGCTGGCTTAGCTCAGGTTATGGAGGAGGATATTAGGGGAGTTGCTCTCCCTAGATCAATTTGGCTTTGATGCTATGTATGGTAGATTTTGTTGCCGGAGAAGAAGAAAACGAAAAGAAATATTTTAATTTTTTAGGTTTGTAACCGCAAAATAAGTTGGAGATTTGTTGGAGATATTTCCACTCTTCCCAGCAGAAAAAGTTAGAGATTTGTCGCTGCCAGAAAGTGGCGAGGGAATTAGTGTCACATCATCTAAAATTGGAGTTTAAAAATTATTTATAATATAAAAATATTTTAATTTCTATTTTTTAAAATAAAAATTTTTTAATTTTTATTTTGTAATTAAATGGTACTTTCGTATTTAATTGTTATTAGTCTTTCTAATATAAACGTGATATAAAATATTTATGTCAAATAAATTTTAATAAAAATAAAATTCGCTATAATATTTACGTAAGATAAATTTCAATTTTTCTGATCAAGTATTATAACTAATTTTGTTTTTATTAAAATTTATCTGGATATTTCATGTTATATTTTTGTTAAAGAGATTAAGAAGTGTTTGAGAGTATTTTTGAGCGTTCCAAAAGCAGATTTTGAATTTTTTTTATTTAATTGACAAATTTTTTTAATTTTTATGAATTGTTTTTTTCAAATATATTTATAGAAAAAAATATCTATTTATCTGTATATATTCAAAATAGTTTTTAAAACTCAAAAAAATAAAAAATACAAATTTTTTTTTCTGAAAAACATTTTTTTCAAATATGTTAAATCAACATTAATAGTTGAAGATATAAGTATTATTTAGGTACAAAATAAAAGTTGAGATATTTTTGTATTACAAATAATTTTTAAAGTACTAAATTGTTACAATTTACATAATTTGGATATTTTTGTGTTACAAATAATTTTTCAAGTATCGAGTTGTTACAAGTTATATAATTGGAGGACCGTGGGTGATATTCACTCTTTTAAATTGCTAATAGTGCAAATCACATTACTCTTTTTATAAAAAGAGGAAATTTTTTATAAATATAAAAAAAATAAGAAATAATTACAACTTTATTT
The DNA here is from genome assembly GCA_949630135.1 of Balakata baccata. Lineage (NCBI taxonomy): Eukaryota > Viridiplantae > Streptophyta > Magnoliopsida > Malpighiales > Euphorbiaceae > Balakata > Balakata baccata. The sequence goes on from CATIWF010074059.1 coordinate 53,960, forward strand.
GCTCTCAATATTTTTTTAATTTTACCAAAAAATACTTTAAATAATTGCATTAACACCTTCGGTATATCTCGGAAATACATTTAGCATAAAACGGTTGTGAATAAAAGTTATAAAGTCTGGTATATCTTAAATATACATTGGGTATAATTTGAAGATATTTTCGGTTTAAAAATAGTTATAAATAAATATTATAAAGTTCGGTATATCTTGAATATACTTTGAGTATATCTTGGGAATACTTTCGGCTTAAAACAGTTGTGAACAAATGTTATAAAGTTTATTATACTTTGGATATACTTTAGGTATATTTTAGAAATATTTTTGGTCTAAAACAGTTATGAACAAAAGTTATAAAGTTCAGTATACCTTATGAATACTTTCGGCCTAAAATAATTATGAACAAATGTTATAAAGTCCGGTATAGCTTGGGTATATCTTGAAAATTTTGTAAAAATTATTTGGGAATATTTTTAGAATACTTTGGATATACCTTGTGATTACCTTGTAAATACTTTGTAAATATATTGGGGTATGCCTTGAAAATAACTTGGTGATTTTCATAAAAAAAAAAATAATAATAAGAAGAAGAAGAAAAAAATGGATTAAATAATACAATAATTAAAATTTTTTTCATAAAAGATTGATAATAATAATAATAATAATAATAATAATAATAATAATAATAATAATAAAAGATTAAAGCTAAAACTAATCACGAATTGATTTGGCCAAACATCAAACTCAACCAAATTTGAATATCGACCAAGATTCACTAGTAATGTACTAGTAAAAGTGTTGTTGAAAAGCTTTAATTTCCTAAGATTTGGATTCAAAGCCGAAGACTCGGGGATTTCTTCGGTGAAGTAGTTGTCATCTAAGAAAAATGATTGGAGCAGCAGAGCAACGACATTTTCTAGTAGTTTTCCAATAAGATTATTTTGTGAGACATCAAATGTTCCAACCAGTAACTGTAGCTAAAACGACCATCGTTTAAATTGATTAATTATTTATGAACAACATTGAAAAAGCTTATTTAACAATAAGTGTTGTGTATGACTAACTTGTGATAATTGATGGTAATAATAAGCTTATTTATTTCCATCTTTGTTCTTGAATGAGATACAAAAACAAAGAATGATTATGAGAAGACTCGTTTTCCATATATTCATTGCTTTAAAGATTGATCTCACTATGTTTATTGCTTTGAAGAACAAGGAAGAAGAAAAGGAAGGAGGAAAGAAGAAAAAAAGAGGTAAAATTGAAAAAAAAGATAAAAATGAAAAAATGTTTGGTAAAAATGAAAAAAACAAAAGTAGTGGTAATTTAAAAAAAAGAAAGTTAAATTTCAATAATTCATATAAAATCCTCAAAAAAAAAAAAAATCGTATTTAAAATTGTAAAAGTAGAAAAACTACATTATCATTTTTTTACTTTCTCCTATAATATATTAATAATTCTTAGGCAGATTTTTTTGAAAAGAAATAATTCTTAGATAGTTAAAAACCAAGTCACTAAAAAAGTTTCACAAATTATCCAAATTTAATTAAAAAAATTAAATAGTTGTATCATATCATTCTTTTTTCTGTTTTCCCCATACACGTAATAAACACGAACATGGTACGACACCATTTCTCTCCCACTAGAGAGAGAGAGAGAGTTAGAATATGAAACTTATAATGGAACATTCTGTCGGCGGCTTGGTTGCTGTGATCGGAAGTCACGGTTGAGCAAAAGTGCAACGTGCGTACTTTTGCCTAGTTGAATGAAAAGCAAAATTAACTCTAATTTTTAAAAAATGAAAAGAATATGTGCTAGAAAAAAATATAAATGTATACTTTGATAATAATTGGTCTAAAATGCACTATAGACAATATATAAAATATAAATTAATAATTGATCTAAAATATAATTTAACATATGTTTTTTCTAAATATGAATTGTTTTTATTAAAACAATTAACAACTAATTAGTTTCCTAAGCCGAATGAATGAAAAAAATGTCGACTCTACCTTTATCCTAGTTTTGTCGCATTTTGTCACTAAACAAAGGAGCCGATTAAGAAATTAAGGAACTATTCTCTCTCCAAGCTTGGAAAAATCTAGCAGTCCAGATCCTTAAACTGCATTTCTATGTTTAATATTCAACTTTAAAAATATGCTTTTTTTTGTGTTTATTTTTGTTGTAAATCTATTGTTGTCATCTCATTTGTGGTGTTGAATTCTTGGTGCTATAGATTTTTTGATCTTGAATAGAGTGTTTTGATAAATTGATGCTGTAACCTTTTTTTTTTTTAAAAAAATTGCTACTTTAATTTTCATACTTTAGTTTGCTATTGAATGAGTTATGTATTTCTCATTACTATAATCAAGAGTACATGGCTTTGTTTATATATAATTATACAACATGAATTTGAAAGAGAAGATAAAAGAGGTAAAGAGAGAATATAAATTGATATTCAAAATACAAAAGAGAAAGATAAATCTTATCTCATAATACCCCCCGCAAGCTGATGCTAGGTACTGGGTGAACACAATAGAGGCCAAAGGAGGAGAAACTGAGTTGATGGCAGCGGCTTGGTTAGAAGATCAGTAACCTGGTCTTTAGAGGATAAGAACCGAACAATTCCTTGGAAGCTACACATTCCCGAATGAAGTGGTAGTCCAATTCGACATGCTTTTTCCGAGCATTGAAAATGGGATTGGATGAGAAGCAGACTGCCCCAAGATTGTCACAACAAATTGTAATAGGTTTTGGTGGAGAGAAACCTAATTCATTTGAAGACACTGTGATACATTGAGATCATTACGTTTAAATTCTTGAAGATTAATGTGTAATTGAAGTTGCCTATTTTGAGAGACTAATCTGAAAGCGTTGGCAAGAGCATGCCAAACCTCATCTAAAGTAGACATACCAATTACATAGGAGAAAATTGTTATCAGTTATATATATACCCTAATGCAGTCACTACTTTTTATATATTAATTAATATACCATAATAGACATGTATATATTTTATATTTATAATAAATAAATATTCAAGTTGTTGATTAAATTATGAATGCAGTAGTTATATATATTATAAAATATACAATCCTTTGATTATTCACTGAAAATTTATTATCAAGTTGTTGATAATAATGAGATAAATATTCTGGTAAAATATAATATTAAAAATATTCATAACCGGTATAGGACAATGAATTGGACATTCATTGAACCTTTAGGTTATCACATGGTTTATTTTGAGGAGAAATCTCATTCTCTACGTGGGTTCTTAAAGAGTTAAGGATACCGAACAGTGAAATCTGATAATAACTGCACAAATAGTACTAGATGTCAACAGTTATTATCTTGGTCATAATATGTGAGTCTTATAAGACTCAAAGTCCTTTAACTTGAGGTGTCAAGGTTGTCCTTTCATAGGTAGTTGTGGATGTGCTCTTGCCTTGTACTGGACTATCCGCGCTTGGTAATTTGGCTCATAGTTACCACAATTAGTCATATAGTAAGACATAAAATTACCAATAGTAGGATTCATTACCCTGTAGCACCAGGGCAAGATCGTAATGAAGTTGATATTTTGATTCTGATAAAATAAATTTCTAGTCAGGAGAAATATAACTTATTCAATGTAAGATTGAATTATTAATTAGATTAATAATGATAAGTCTTATTTTAATCAGAACGCAAATTATCACTAATTAGTATATTGACCAATAGAGTTTGATATGTTGTGACCCTAATCAATATTGAGATCATAACAAGAGAACTTAATATTATGATTTAGAAGTCAAATTAATATTTGAGATTTTATAGGTAATTAAAAAGAGAATTCTGAAAGGATATTTAATGTATCTGGGTATACGAGGAATTCGGAAATAATATCCAATATAATATTAAAGAGTTAATATTATATTTCTATTCCGATAAAATTATTGACCTTATAAGTCACACCCAAAATAAATTATTTGTCTAATCCATCTTTATAGATGTGGGGAGTAATTTAATTGAGAATTAAATTAAAAATGATCACTTATACTTTTTGAGTTAAAATTAATGTTGATTAATTTTAAGTATTTCTCCTATTTATAATTTTAATTAAAGTGTTAATTAAAATTATTAAAATTTAATTAAGTTGTTAATTAAATTAACTATAGTGGCATATTAAAGTAATTACCGTGGTTAATATAAGAGAAAATTGATTGCATGATTAATAGTGATAGCTAGAAAATAAGCTATACAATTGTTGCACCATAATTATATCATAAATAAAAAAAAAGTCAAAATTTTTTTCCATCACATTTGCCAACCTTATTTAACAAGGTTGAAAATAATAATAATAATTTCGATTGGCCTTTGGCCATTTATTCTTCTCTTCTTCTCTTCTTTCTCTTAATCTTCTTCTTCTTCTTCTTTTTAATTTTTTCTCTTTTGCTTCTTCCAATTTTTTCTCCGAGAAAAAATTTAGTTTTTGTCTTAAAATTTTTTTCTTTATCTCATCTAGTACGAGAATTGAAAGAAAATATTGAGAAAAAGCTCCTAAAGTGTTAGTAACTTATAAATGGGCAAAAAGATGATATTTAGTGATCATACATATAGGACCAGGCAAAGGAGTTTCAACAAAGACGAGTAAAATTTTTGGTCTTTTTGCTTGGTTTGTGCACTTAGTGAAATCAGTTACAAAAGGTTTATCTTAACCTTTTATTTTTCCATTTTGTTTTTAAAAATCATAAGCTGATTTTGGCAAAATGGATATTATCCATAAATGTTACAAAATATGTTTTGCTAAAAATTATGGATAAATGCTTAAGATTAACATGAAAAATGTATTTTCATATCATGCAATATTTAATTGCATATTTCGGTAAAATTAAAATTTTTTGAAATATCTAATTTTGACCAAAACCTAAAGTTCCCCTCAATCCACATAAATTTTCCACTTCTAATAATTGGTATCAGAGTCATCCCATGAATTTTGAGCAAAATGACTCTTTTATGCTAGTGGGATCGGTTTGGTTATGAATGATTTTCTCGTTGTTCTTTTAGATTTGATCTATATATTATATTGCATGTGATGTTTCATGATATTTTTCCTTTTTTAGACTATTTCTTCCTTTGTAAGTACAGCTGAATCTACTACCACAGTTCCATCAATGAAAATGGTAGGCCCAACTGATCTGCCCGAACTAGTTTCTACTAGTTTTTCTATGACTGCAGACCCCATAGAAGCTTATTTTATGGAGCTTTCTAAAGATGATGAAACTATTGGTCATACAGCTCCTCCACAAGAAAATAAATCCAAGCCTATCAATGGTCTATGGTTTTCAATGGATGATATTCCTCATCATCAAAGGCGTAATCTCCTGTTGAAAATGTTAGCTTGGATGGAGATAAAGCAATAAGCGGGAGTTTCTATTCAGGAAATTCTTCAAGAATTTACCACTAGATTCGTTGGCAGTTTGAAAGAATGGTGGTTACGACTTCCTGAGTATAATAAGATGCAGTTTCACTAAATTCCTTCTCTTGTTAATTTGTGGCATGTTGAAAATGAATTGGTTGGTAGTTTTGCTGATCTCATTGAAACTGTTTGAATGGAGTTCTTTCAGCTTTGGTGTTGTTCTTTAAAAAGAAAAGATTTGGAAACTTATTACCAAAGAGTTTGCTTTAGATACTATCAACTAGGTGCTGGTGATGTTAATCTGAAGCAACAATTCATCTCCTCTATACCAGAAGAATTAGGAGATGCAATTCTTAGGTATTTTCGCAAACAAAGAATCATTTTGCGAGACTTATCTTTAGCTCAAATCTATTAGAAGATGCTTATGGTTCTCGAAGAACTGTGTGCAGCAAGAAAACAAATTAAGGAAGCACTCCATTGGAGCAATAAAAAAGATATAGATTCCTTATGTCGAATACCATATCTCCAGAGTGATTATATGTGGTAAAAAATTGAATATGTGAGCTTTAAATATTAATTTTGGATTAAATATATATATATATATATATTTATTTATTTAATTTAAATGAGGTTTAAATTATATATAAATTTTTATATGGTTGATTTTTTTCAAGCTGTTGAAAAAATTCAATTTTTATGTATAAAATCCATTTTTGGATTTGATAAATATATATAGTTATATTGACTCCAAAATTAATTTAAACATTATATAATATAATTATTTAATGAGCTCACATTTGTTTATAAAACATAAAGTGCATGCTAATGAGGGATAATATGCATTTTATTCATTCAAATATTATATGTATATTTATAGATCCATAACAATCCTAGTATAGATGTGATCACATTTTATGATCATATAAGATATGATATGAAAAAGACTAATGTACAAATGTTAACCGTAAAATTGAATTATGTAATAATTCAAAAATAAATTTACTACTTTATGAATGCTAGTAAATTTTTAATCCGGTTAATATGCAAAGTGAAACCTTAAAATTATGATGAAAGATCAAGTAACCTTTCCAAATATAATGAATGTAATAAAGATGTAAGATGTATACATTGAAACTCTCCATGGGAGTATTAATATGCAAGTTGTTGTATATTAATAATAAGGTCAAATAATATATTTGACTTATAAAATAGATGAGCATCTAGTGTTGCAAAAATATCATTTTGTGCAACTGAGTGACATTAGATTGAGTCCATTTATTTTACTGATCTTGTGGGTATGATTCATCTAATATGTTAGCCTAAGAACGCAATTTTGTAAAGCTGATGGTTAGTGTATTAGAAGCCAGTTAAAAAGAAACTAAATTGGATTTACAATTGTTGTATAAAGTTGTCATCTCATTAGTATGTTAATATTCTAAGAATGCCACTATGAGAAGCTGAAGAATATTAATTAGAGTATTATTGAGATCCAATTTACCCATTAGAAGTTCACCCCAATGGAACTTTTGTTTCTTACGAGGGAAGGGAAGTGTAGGATGCACCAAATTAGTGAGAGAAATCATTATGATTATGTGTCCAAATTATTTTAGTTAATCGGTTTGATTATTAATATATAATTAAACTAATACACTTTATTATTGCTACAGTTATTTTTCTCTAATAATATGGCTACACCATCACCACTCTAATTGCTTTTAGACTATAATAAACTCACTAGGCCTAATTATGTGGATTGGTTAAGAAACCTTGAGTTGATGCTTATCCAGCAATGCTTGTGGGTTGTTGCTAGTAAGCCAAAACCTGCAGTGTCTACCGCTAATGCAAGTGAGGCTGAAAAATAACATTACACAGATTGGATTGATTAGAACACCCAAGCAAAAGTGCTATATACTTGCTGAAGGGTTTTGAGCATGTATCACATACATATAATGCGGCGGAAAATAAAAATTTTCAAAACCCGAATCAAAGGATTATACATGTGCCAATTAAAACTAATTTAACCAAAGAAAATTTAGAATTTATACCTTTATAATTTCTTGATTTTTCTTCAACTTCTCACCTTGTTGGGTTATAGCAAACCACAACAATCCAATATTGGATTGTCTCCAATAATATCCACACGAAGATGAGAGGATAAAACCACTAGGGAGATGGCTTGAATATACCTCAAAGTGCTAACAATGGTGTATGTTCATATGAGAAGAAAATTAAACTCTTAAATTTTCTTGTTTCCAAATATTTTTCTTCTCCAAAAAATTTTTCCTTGTCTATTTTCTGTCTTTTAAGGTCTTTTAGATCTAAAAGAAAATTAGAAAAGTAGATCCAAATTGAGAGGAGAAGAATTTGAAGAGGCATAAATAGTGCCATGGCCATTTTGGCCAATTTATAGGGTGATTAGCGTGCTGCTGCGCGCTAGTGCGTAGTTGCCCGCCTGGGCCTGCCAGGCCAACGGGCCCGTTAACCATTCTAAGCAATTTTTTCCTGCGATCTTATCGCGAACCGACTCAAAATAATTTTCTCATATTTTAGATCTCATTCTAAACCATTTTGCTCATTCTTTACATCTCCAAAGCGTGTGACCCATTATTTTTCAGGTTATATTGGCCACTTAAATTATCAAATAATTTAAGCAAATCATGAGCGGTATCTAGCAACACATCATGATCCCCAATTGACCGAAAAGTCAATGGTTTGACTACGAATCTTTCCATAGACAAAAATATGTGCAATTCGTCTTTTTACCATTCTATGCCCCACTCGGTTAAGAGCATGGACTATGTGTCAGCTTCCGCTAGACTGACTACATCACACCTAGCCCAAGTGATTTTAGATCTTGTCACTAAGACTCATTATTCAATTAGACATGTCGCTGAAGACTATCTTCATGACAGTTCCACTCTGGCCAGAGATTCTCGAGTAGTGATCCCAACAAGAGGCCGTGGGTATACTCTCCCTCTATCAGGAGCAGTGAATCCTCTATTGGCTACCCAATTACCTTCGAATACCTTAAGCTGCACCTAATCACCACCCTATGAGTGACCTCTATGAGGCAACAAGGAATAGAGTCAAAGCACAGAATCAGTATGCAAGATGTCCTTGAGTACCTCAAGTCTAAGGATACATGCACCATTGCTATGATGAGACTATCATTGACATTTGAATATATAATCCATATGATTGTCTCATAGCAAGTCATCCAATGTACTTGACTACTCTTAGCAAGCATCCACATGTTAACTTTGAACATCTCATGCTCATAGCTTATGAGATCTACTGCTTGATCCAATCAAAGAGTATAACATATGCTAATCTATCTGGATCAATAGTGTCCCATCTTGTTGATCCTATGACTAGGGATAATTTAGATACTAACATAATTACACATGATAGAAATCTCATTATCATGATCCCATAATGATTTCCTTCATGCTATGTTTCATATTATGGACTTTCATTAATCAGTTTAAGATCTATATCAATTTATATGCAAATGAATGCTAATATAATGAAAGAATGCCTTTATGAATGTGTACACTAAGTGCTTGAGGTGATTGCCTTTTGGGCACATCTCTAACAATCTCCCATTTGCACTAAAACCAATCACCATTGTACATTACACCACAGGCGAGGATATGACTAACATATTTCTTTTGGGGTTTTGGTCTAGTGACTCGATCAGATATTTTTCTGATCAGTGGGAACTCTTTCGTATTACATTACATCTACCATTGATTTCTCAAATCAATTGATAAGATTGAGTACATGTTTGGAACTTTTGATAAGACCACGATTCCATTGCACATGCAATGGCTCTATTGTTATTCCAATCATATTAAATTTACAATATTAGGAATCACTTTTGACTTTGTGATGAATTCCCTTATCCAAACTGCTTCCTAAGGTGCTTTGGAAGTTGTCATGTACTTTTAGTTATGGAATCTGCAGCCATCACCTATTTGGAACTCTTCTAATCGACTGCACAACCATTTAATGTGAATACATAGCATGACTAGGATTTAAGTTATCCTTGTCGAATTGGATGCTAGCATCCATAATCGTACTTACCTTAAGCTTATTATCTCTTTAAACCAAGAATACATCCTCAATTATTCTCAAGTATTTAATGATGTTCCTGATAGTCACCCATAAACTCTTGACGAGATCATATTGATATCCACTCATGACGCTCATAGCATGATATCCATTGGGCCTAGTACACAACACAGTACATGATGAATCCAATAGCCTAGGCTTATGGAATCTCATTCATGCTAGTCTATTTGTCTTTGTACATAAAGACTTAGAGAGGGTAATCCTATCGATCATAAGAATAGATCCTCTCATAGACTACTTCATGCTAACCACTTTAGCATCTTAGCTATGTAGACTAAGAAAGAATGAGTAACCTCTTAGATCAATCTCTATAGATCTTAATCCCCTTTTGGTAGGTTACTTTTAAAATCCTTTTTGGAGAATTATTTTAGGGTAACAAATTGACTAACTTAGAAATGAGAAATCATTTCCTACTAATAGTATGTCTTCCATATACTTCACTAGGAATAAAAAGGCACTCCTACTAACCTTCTTGAAAACACATGAATTATCCCAATATTGTGAGAAAAGCAAACTCTTTGGTTATCTCATTAATTTGAATGTTTCAACTCCTGGATGTTTGCACTAATCCATCAATGGATTTTACAATTTGTATCCTGTTTTGCCATCATTAGATATGAATCTCTTAGGTTGTGTCATATACATATCTTAAGTTAGATTTCCATAATGAAACCTATTTTCATATCCATTTGCAAAATCTCATCATAATGAGTAGCAATGACTAC